>VWZS01004667.1:0-152444 GCA_013397075.1 Rhabdornis inornatus | reverse complement strand
TTTTGAGAAAAAATTAAACCCCAAAATACATAGGGAATAACAGAAAAAACTGTTTGCCTGTTGGAAAAATTAATTAGCTTCTGCTCAGAGGAATCTTTCCTGTCCTTTCAAATATGCCAAAACAATTCTTGGATCAAATAAGAAGAATAATCAAAGAGCAAGCTCCCTCTCATCTATTCTTATCTGCAAAACAGTGACTGTGATAGCTTCTTCATCACATTTTAAAATACTGCTGGCAACAAGAAGACAGACAGTAGTTCTCAGTGTAGCATCAGAAGTATGGTTTTGCCTGATGGACCAGCAGAGGCATGTCTTATTTGATGTGACTTCATTTTTCAAAAAGGGTTGTCTGAAAAACAAGTCCCATCAGCACATATTCACCTGCAGGATCCCTCACAGACTTCTTGTTACAAAGGCTTCCTCTTGAGAGATGACAGGCAGAATTTCCTGTGGCTTGTGGGAGTTAACACATGAGGAGAGCAACCTGCCACATGTAAGACCCTTTTCCAGCGGTCTAGGTGTAGTTACAGCTTAGCAGATTTGTAACCTGACCTTTGCCATTTCTTTTCCTGTTAACTTTATCTAGATTTAAGCAAGTAGGGCTCAGGAAAGAGAGGCTGACTTGCTACAAACAAAAGAGGCAGCAAGGAAGGGTGTAAAAAAAATAATTTCTTGCAGATTAAGAGGCAAGTGCTGATGAGGTATTCTTATTCTGTAAAGATTTTAAGAACATAATGAACCAGGAGCCTAAAAGTAGGTTTTGGGAGAAGTATCCCTGAAAATGCTGGATAGAGTTGGGACTCTAACATCTGTGAGTGACCCCTCATCAACCAACTCCAACCAACTGAAGAAACAAGACATTTCACAAGATCTTCCTGCACTTTATGGTAGGGAATATTGCTAATAGTAATATTGCTAATAGAGGTAAGGCAATTTTATTAAATACATTTTGATCAGAAGTTGCTTACAACTTGCACATTAGGAATCAGAGACAGTCTCATAAGTAAAACTATCAGCCAGTGTCATTGGTTTCTCTACCAACCTACTACTGCTGTAACAAATTAATGTCATACTGATCAAACTCATACTGAGTTTTGTTTTAATTAGGTCTGTGTAAGTAATAAGCTCTGGAACAGTGGCTATTTTTTACGTACATTTTAAGTTATCAATTATACATATGGATATTGAGTTGATTTCTTTCTTTTTTCCTTTTTTCTTTTTTTAAATTTTGACGGTATCAGGTATCAGAAATTATTTCTAGGAAGGTTTTATCTGAACATCTACAGGAGAAGAAAGAAAGGATGGTGTTCCAAAAATATCTCTCATCTCTCAGGTAAGTGAATAATATCAAGAACAAGACTTAGACTTATATAAGTGAAATATTTAAACAGCAAAAAAAATTCTGGCAGGGATAATCAGTTGCCAAGAAGAGTGGCCCTTGTGCCAGGATGATCAACAGCAGAGTTCTCTAGCAGGGTGCACTGGGGGGTTCCCAAAGTGGGAGAACCTGAGGGACCTGCCAGGAGCCTGCAGCTCACATGACAGCAGCTGACAGGACCTGGGCAGGGCCAGGGACAGTAATGGCCAAGGCCCCCACAGGCAGTAAAAAGCCCTAAGGCTCTGGAGGTTGAAGAGTGTCCTGGAGAGTGGGGGAGAGAGAGAGACAGACTACTGGAATTGCACCCTGCCTTCCCTGGGACAGGGCTGTTTAGCAGACTGGTTGGCAGAGTCCTTTTGGGGGCAGTCCTGAAGAGCAAGCAAAGGAGTCCAGGAAGAAGAGACATTGCTCAAGAAGGAAGTCTTAAAGACACAGAAGCGGGCTGGCCCCTTGTACCAAAAGATGAGCAATCAGGCAGGAAGACTGGCCTGGCTAAACAGTAGGCTTTGGCTGGACCTCAGGAAAAAAAAGAAGGGGCAGGAAACTCAGGAGGACTACTAGGATGTCATGAAGTTATGCAGGGAGAAAATTAGAAGGATCAAAGCCCAGACAGAACTTAACATGACTGTTGCTGTAAAAGACAATAAAATGTTCCTATAAATACATGAACAACAAATGGTGTGCTGAGGAGAATCTCCATCATTGATTGGATGTGAGGGAAAACATAGTGACAAAGGATGAGGAAAAGGCTGCAGTAGGTAATGCCTTCCTTACTTCAGTGTTTAAAAGTAAGACCAGTTGTTCTTAAGGTACCAACCTCCTTAAGCTGTAATGCAGAGATGGGGAATAGCTGGGGAATAAAGTCCCCATAATCCAGGAATAATGGTCAGTTATCTGCTACACCATTTAGACCTACGCATGTTCATGAGTCTGGATCAGATTCACCCAAGGATGCTGAGGGAGACAACTGATGGGAGCGCTCACCAAGCCTCTTGCCATAATTTCTTGGCAGTCTTGTCTAAGCAGGGGGGTTCCAGTTGACTGGAAGTTGACAAACGTGACTCCCATCTACAAGAAAGGCTGAAAGGAGGCTTTAGGGAATTGCAGGCTATCAACCCAATCCTGGTGTAGGGGATGGTTACAGAGCATCTTGAGTGCCACCACATGGCACATACAGAACAACCAGGGTATCAGGCTTGGGCAGGATGGGTCTGTGAAAGGTAAGCCCTGCCTGACTTCCCCAGCCTGCTTCCACGGCAAAGTGACCCACTTAGTGGATGATGGAAAGAAGGATGCTTTAGTAAAGCTTTTGACACCATTTCCCACATCATTCTTCTGGAGAGCCTGGGTGCTTATGACTTGGACAGGTACACTATCCAAATGTCCAGGCCCAGAGAGTCATGGTGAATGGAGATACATCCAGTTGCTGGCCGGTGACTTGTGGGCTTCCCCAGAACTCGGTGTTGAGGCCATTCCTTTTTGAAGTCTTTATGGACAGTCTGGACGAGGATATCAAGTGCACCCTCAGTCAGTTTGCAGGTAAGGCCAGTTTGAGTGGGAGTGTTGATTTCCCGGAGGGTAGGAAGGGGTCCAAACATGCTGGATCAATGGGTCAAGGCCATTTGTAGGAGGTTCGACAAGACCAGATACCAGGTCCTGTTCTTGGGTCTCAACAGCCCCCTGTGGCACTACGGGCTGGGTGCAGAGTGGCTGGAAAGTTGCCAGTTGAAAAAGGACCTAGAGATTCTGATCAACAGTGGTTAAACATGAACCAGCGTGTGCCCAGGTGTCCAAGAAGGCCAATGGCATCCTTGACTTCTCTTGGAAAATAGCATGGCCAGCAGGTCTAGAGAAGTGATAGTCTCCCTGTGATTAGCACTGGTACAGCCATAACCAGAGTACTATGTTCATCTTTGGGCCCCTCATGACAAGAAACACACTGAGACACTGGAACATGTCCAGTGAAGGGCTGTGGAGGTAGTAGAGGGTCTGGAGCACAAGTCTGATGAGGGAGCTGGGTGTTGTTCGGCCTGGAGGAAAGGAGCTTCAAAGGGAACATTATTGCTCTCTACAACTGCTTGAAAGGAGACTGTAGCCAGGTGAGGGTCAGCCTCTTCTCCCAGACAAGGAACAGGACAAGAGGAAATAGCCTCCAGAGTCCCCAGGGGGCTCTGTATGTTAAGAAAAATTCCTTCACCATAAGAGTTGTCAAGACTTGGATCAGGCTGCCCAGGGAAGTGCTTGAGTCACCACTCCTGGAGGTATTTAAAAGTTGCATAGATGTGGCACTTAGGGACACTTAGGTTTAGTGGTGGACTTGGCAGTGCAGGGTTAATGGTTAGACTCAATGGCCTTAGAGGTCTTTTCCAATATAAACCATTCTATGAATCTATGAATTAGTTTTACTAAAGACCTTACACAGTTTTTTGAAGGCCAAGTTTAGCAGCTCTATGCATACATCTTATAGCAGGATCAAAACCTTTAGTGCCAAAATCCTGAGTGCTTCAGCAAAGGGGAAATGTTAATGGCATAAATTTTTTATAAAACCTTCAATACAGGTACAGTCTGTGAGTGCTGTAATACTCTAGGTTCATTAATATTGCACTTTTAAAAGAATTGCTTCTAGAAAAGAGAATGCTGGAACTCAGTCAAAACATATTAATTTTTTTGTTTTTAATAGTTATCTCAAAGTTAAGTTGTACATATGTAAATCTCAGGTGAGTTTCATTAATTTCACATTTGCTTTTTGTATATGTCCTGCACTGCAACACTTCTCTTCAGCAGAGCCTTCCTGCCTTTCTCAGGGATGGCACCGGTCTTTCTACCTAACAGCTATATAAAAAGATTATATCACTTTAAATTTTTTCCATAAAGTAATTATTTGATAACTGCAAAGCAGAAAAAAAAATTCCTTATCTTTGACTATTTTAAATCTCCAGGTATTGTAAAAATAACCTTTGACTATTGTTCGCTACTATTTCCAGCCACAATTATTACTAGAAATTCAGCTTTTAGCCATCACTGCTGGGGGATACAAAGGAAATAATATGATACAGTTAGAGCAAAGCAAACCTTTTACAAAGAAGAATGTGTGCCGCCACAAACATATCAGAGCTGTCTGCTAATCTTATAGAACATGCAGCATGGGAAATAGAGCTTCCCTAAATACACTAGTTCCTACCACTTTGGAGAAAGAAGACTTTCCATTAGCTGTCAGTAGATTAGATTTTCTGGTGGAAATGGCCAAAAGTCTGTTGATGTTGGCAGAAATAAATAGAGCCCATTAATACCAATACAGACTTTAGACTGCATTGCCTTTCTAGTTTCCTGTCTCATACATAATTCACACTGTGGTTTGTAAACTGACCATCATGATTTTGCATCTATATTAACAAGTATATATCTGCTTAGCTTTTTTTTATAAGGAAAAGAGACTTGTGTACTTACATAAGTAGTTATGCAAGTACTTATATACTTGGCTAGCCTTTAGGTGTGTACTGGTTTAGGGCAAATCTGGGGGAAGACCTCCGGAAGGAGCCCCCAGAGAGCAAACCCCCACAACTCCTCCCCCCACCACCGGGTTCGGGAAGAATTTTCTTGGAGAGAAGTGGAAAAAAACCTGTTTATTTAACTAGGAAAACCCTCCCCAGCACACACAAAAAGAAAACTGAACAACACCAGATGACAAAAAAAAAAACAAAACAAAACTCCTTCACCACTCTGAAAGGATGACAAATTCAGAAAGTCTCTCCTGCGAGTGGTCGCCCAGTTGTCGGTCTCCGGCGCTGGGGATGACTGCTGCTGATCACAAAATGCAGACTCCCGGTGTTTCGTGGTGTTTCCCAGGTTCCCGTCCGGAACAGGTTCAGATGGTATAATTTTATTTAGGCAAAAGCAAAAAGTAGAAGCAAGCAAGCAAAGCAAGCAAGCAAAAGCAAGCCAGCAAAGCAAGCAAAGCCTTTTCCTAAACACAGACCATGGGGGAGGTGAGCCAGCCGATAACAAGACAAAACAAACTCTCACCCTGAGCCAGTCCCGAAAGCACAGAACACAACACGAAGCACAAACCGAACACACGATTGGGGATACAAGCACCACAACGTCACCCCAGGACAAGGTGTTAGTGCCTTTAGAATAATTTTTTAATAGTTTGGACAATTTTGACAAAATTCAAATAGGAGAAGAGTTTTCCAAGATAATTATTTCTTGCAAATGGGCTGCCGAGCTAGGGAAGAACAACAAGGAGTCTGTCGTCGTTCATTCCATTGAAGGTACCCAGCTGCACCTAACATCACCACACACAGAAGTCTAGACTAAGTGTGGTTGGCGTTATGTCTTTCCCAGTAGGGTATATTTAGTGAAATACAGAAAAATCTTCCAAAATTTTCTGAAATTGAAAGTCTATGTAAGTCTAGATTTTTTAAATATACAATGTAAGGCTACACCTATATGAATTTTATCATGGCTCCTCAACCATCCACAAGTTCAAAATTGTTCACACCTTTTTTGATCGAAGGAGAACATTTAAACACTTAAAGAACCGTAAAGACAATATTTTTTCCATAACACAAGGAATAAACTTATCTGGCAGTGTTAGCTACTCCTACAGCTAGCTGTATTTACTGAAATAATATTTTTTATCTTGTATTTTCATCTGGTAACTTTGATTTTTCTTGTATCTATTTGGTTTCTAGCAAGTTCTGAAAAGTTGAGAGGAAAGTGTTCTGAAAAAGGTGCGGGGGGTTAAACGAATCTGAAAAAATGTCGTTTTGGCTTCACAGTTACATAGAAGGAAACATGATGTGAATTTTTCCATGCTGCATTACATTCAAGGTGCCACTTTTAAGCACTTTTTCAGAAGACCATGTTTTGCAGAATTTGAAGGCTTTGAAGGCTTCATAATAAACACACACAGCTTTATTGGTATTTGATTTTGAAACTTCAGTAATTGTATACAGTTCTCTTTTCAAAAATTTGAATCTTTTATTATCTAGGGTATATATAGAGAGAGAGAGACTTCTCTGCAGTAAGGAATGAAGAGATTATTTTCATCTAAGTATTTCCTATGATATCCTTAGTGTATTACTGTTCTTGTAATTTTTATTACTGTTCTTATAATTTTAAATACAAAATTAATATCAAATTTGTCGCAGATGATCACCAAGGGACTTCTTAAATTGGACAGCATGTTAGTGTATTTTCTTGTCTCAAACCCAATCTTTTATAACAGCATATACAGGTAGAGCATGTGCATACAAAGTCATCATATGAGACAAATCTCAAGCCTGGGTATTCCATAAATGTTATTTTGCATCAGATAAAAAGGGAAAAGCATATGATAAAGTATAGGAAATTTCTTGGCATTTTGAAAGCAGAACATCTATACTTCAGCTAAAAAAAAGTAACAAAGGATATTATAAATGCAAAAGTTTGAAGATTGAAGTGAACTTGATTTCATCTCTGTCTCTTTCGTCATAATTAGTCAGCCTGTTATTCCCACCACACAAATTCCATAATTAACTCTCTGTACTTCATGGCTCTATAACTTCATTGATTACATTCATGAACTACTTCTGAAATTGGGCAGTATGGGTGAGTACATACTTGAGGGTGTAAATGCCACTCAGGCTTTTAAGATGGGATTTAAGAGGAAGTTAGATGGCTTAGACTAAGAAATAGGTTCAGAAAGCATGTGCTTGATGCGCTTTATCGTACTGGAGATGACTGGATCTATATAATTCACTCCCTTTGATCTGAGACTTACTTAAAAGCCTAATTACGAGACTCTATAGAAGAGCATGGGCAGCTTGGTGCCTGGTTTCTTCCTAGTTTCCAACATCATTCAGAAGGAATGTGACATAGCTCTCATGCTGGCTATGCCTAAGGCATGTAGGTACCAGTGTGCTCTGTACAAAGACAGATGTACTGACCAAAGAAGTTTCCATTGCAATGAAGAGGCAAAGGAGGCAGTGTTTTCTGCCAACGACCTGTTGGTTAGAGTACTCTATACAGGAGGGAAATCTGGCTCTATTTCCTAAAGTCCAGAATGGAGTCAAACCTGATTCTGTTTTTACTAGGAGAATATCTTCAACTTGAAACCGTACCACATGGTAGTCAATTTTAAAAGTGATTGCCTGAGAGACAGTAATATCATAATGTCTTCTAGGCTGGAAAAGACTTTTTAAGATCATTTATATTCAATCATAATCCAGCACTGTCAATTCTACCACTAAACTGCGCCCCTGAGCACCACATACTCACATTTTTAAATACCTCTGAGGATGGTGACTCAACACTTCCTTGATTAGTGCCATACTGGCACTGTTTGCTTGGATTTTAGATGTCTGAGTTAATAATTGCCCAGCTCACTAAATGCACAGTTTCATTGGAAATTGTGTTTCTAACTTACCTTATCGCTTAATAAATTCTCACTTGGATCTTGGGCTCTTTCTTATCAAAACAACTTTGAAACTCTGGCATCTATTTATACAATAGAGGTGGTTTCCTTTTATGAGATTTAGGTGCATGTTGTGACAAAACAAAAAAAAAGAGAAAAATATATTAAAGAATTTTAAATATGTTTTTTTTTACATCCTCAGTAAATTGAAGTTAGGAAGACTAATTTACGGGAGTGTTGTATCCAGAATGCAGTAGAAGATTCCTGGGACTCAGAAGTAGAAGCCATTCACTCTTTTGTTCACCACTCCTTGCAGGGGCTCATGCTTTTTGCTGTCAATGGCTTATTATGATCTTATTGACTTGTGAATGTCTGGTAGAAGAGGTCCACCTCATTCAGTACTAGAGGAAGCAATTTGAAACATAGTGCCCATTAAAATCAATCATTCATAAAATATTAATGGTATTAAAAATATAAATACAAATCCAGAAAGCTTTTAATCATTAAGCCAGAGAAAAAACATTTATTCATGTGCTATTGACAAAATAAACTTTTAAGTGTTTTTGATGGCATTTTAAAATATTGATAGTATTATGGATTGAGATGGTATATTTGAGGTGCCTTACATAAATAGAACAGTTAAATAACCTCAGGTTCTTTTGTTGCTGATAAGCTAATGGTATGCATTCTCTTAATATGGGGAGATATCGAACATAGAAAGAACAGGTTGTACTGTCTGTGAGATAACCATCTAAAGAGACAAACATCTATATTCTGCACTCCTTCAATTTTCCAAGTGGCTCCCAGCACTGCCCCAAAATGCTGTACAGTGACATGGTCTTTGAACCATAAGAACTGTTTCCATCCAGAAATACAAAAAGGCAGAAAGTACTGAAAAAAAATCTCACCTTCTACCACTGGACTTGGAGTTAACAAAAAGCAGCTGTGCTCTACAAACACTTTTGTCTCTTGTTGATTATACCCTGGGAAGCACAGCCACAGATTTGATTTGACTAAAGAATTGGTGAAGCTTTTGTTTGTGAGTTATTTAAGGCTAAGGCAGGAAGAGGGAAAAAAAGGGTGAAGAGAGTAAGTTATTTAGTGATACTTTTTGCAGACAGTTCATTAAAAACCTCCCCTAAGAATTGGGTAGCAAGGGTTCAGGTGCTTTTCCTGAAATAAGTAGAGCATAGCAGAGCTAGGTCTTTTCGGGATAAGTTATTACTATTAAAATTTATTGTTTTGGAATGGATTCCTGATTTTTAAGAAAGATTCCCAGTTTTCATAACGTATCAGTCTGGAAATTCAGAACTTTCTTGAAATTAATGAAATTTAATGGATGAAAAAACACACTTTCAAGCCTGTAATAAATATTTCTGGGGTGGAAAGAAATCTCTGTATTCTTCGGAAATATCTATTCTGTCTAAGAGAATTCGATCCCTCTGTATTTTTTTTCAGCTGTGTTAGCGCCCAATATCAAGTAAAAGAAAAGACTGGTCTGTTTCTATCTTAGGGAGAAAAAAACTAATACTTTTTCATTGCAATATTTGATAAGAATATTTCTTTGTCAGAATGAATCAGACATCTCAGGTTGGATAAGGTCATGATAAACATGCCCTTTATGGATTTTAAACATGGAAATATGGTTTGAATATCTAATTCTTGTCTAAATCCTGTTAAAAACTTTATACTTATTATTTTTGTGCAATAACATTGAATGGTCTTTGCTATTAAAGTTTCAAAGACATATTGTAAAAACCAATGAGCAACTCAGCAACTCCTGGTTTGATACCAATGTGAGAAGACAGATCATCCAAAAAGTTAATTTCCATTTAAACATATAAATGAACCAGAGAGATATTCTGAGATATTAAACTCTCAGCATGTCCCGCTGAGAAGAATGGATCTGTTGAATGCATGCTCTTGAGAGCTGCTTCATCTAGATGCCTAAACAGGAGCTGAATTCTTTTGACAGTTCTACAGTAATAAGAAAGTCTCACAAAGACATTGACTAATTATAAAGGAGACACATTAATAGTAAAATTCTCATATTATGATGTTAGCTTACTTCACTCATAATTACTTGTATCATGCTTTTTTGAAAATAAGTTATAAAATATGTATTAAAGAAAAATATGTGGTTTTAGATTTCCCAAAAATATTTTTTTCTATCTACAGTAAATTTCATCTACAGTGGCCCAATCTGCTAGTCATTGTGATGGGATTGCTAAGGATATCTGCAACAGATCGAGTTATAAGCTCAGGAATACAAAAGTATTTCCTTCTTCCTAAGAGTGCACCTTTTGAGATCACTAAATATGTATACGCAATTCCCTACTGAATTTCTGAGGATTTACTGGAAAATGTTTACCTCCTTGAATACACCTTTGACTTGCCTAATCTTAGCCTCATAGATTTTTAGAGAAAAATGATCCTAGTTTAACAGGTTGTATATTAGTCATAGAAGTATTTCTCTGAGTCACTACTGTCTTGGACACATTTATTAGGAGTTTGCCTCAGGCAAGATCTCAGTGGCCTAGAGTTGGGTCCTTTTTCCCTTTAAAACTAGGAATGGCATTCTTATACATGCGTAGAGATAGTACATGTATGTGATTGACAGCAAAACAGCCATAAGAGCTTTCCTCCTCCTGAGTGGAGGAAGCAGAAGAACCTCAAAAAACTTTATGTGTCTGAATAGGAATACTGCATAGTTTTCAGCTGTTTCCCCATCTTCCATTTTGAGAATACTGAAAAACCCTAATTGTTACAGGAAACCTTTTTCACTTCAATTGCTCACTAATATCTGCCTTGAGGAATGGAATGTAGCATTTGTCTTGAGCACCTGCATTTGAATTGCACCATCCGGTGAAACAACTCGCACCAAGAAATATAAATTATTTCTACACGTGCTTTTTCTTTGATTTGCTCACATTACACCCATCTTCCCATATCAGGAAAGAGTCACTAATTGGATTTGTCCCTGGACTGACTGCAAACACAGACAGGTTGAGTCAGTAATTCTCGTTTACTCCAAGCACTCTTAACTCAGCTCAAAGAAAAAAACAAAGTTCCCAATGCAGTGTTCTACTTACCAAGGTCATCACTTACTTAGGTTTTTCAAGCATAAATCTCTATGGGTGAAAATGCATATTTTAAAATACAGAGAACTACTCAAACCTTTTTAGGAAATTAGACATGAACCATTATGACAAATAAAATGATTATGAAAGCCAGGTTGAAGATATGCATTTTTAAATGAAGAGTAAAAAAATTTAAAAGGGAAATAAAGTTGATTGGGAAAGTCTCGATTTGTGCATGTATTTAAAATAATTCCATGCAGCCTGATACTTTGTAGAAATTTTTCCCAGTCTTCCCATCTTTTTATCAGACAAAGGAAGAAAACTGGAGACAATTTTTCAAGATTAGACTGTACATTTCACAGCTGCATAAGTTTAGATGGAATATTTCTTTATTTTTTGTTTGACATTTTTTGTGCTGCTCACATTGATATCTGTACCATAAACACCTATATAAAATCTAGGCAACTGAATAAAAAATAATGAGATCTTAACATAAAGGGGTTTTTGTATTCTTTCTTTTTCTACTTTTTTCTATTTTATTTTGACACATAATTAAGATTTTACTCAGACACTGGTGGACAAGAAATCTAAGAAAAGTTGACTAGCCCTACTTGTCTCTGGTAGGCACTTGTGTCTAAGATCACACTTAACTACCTTTAGAAATACCACTAATCTGTTTGACTATGGAAGTACCTGCCAGTCTCTCTTATTTGTACAACTTGACTAGGTCCCTTCTCACAAAACCAAACACAGCCCATGGTGTTCGCATCCCCTGCCTCTCTCTCATAGACTTGTCTACATAAGTAAATGCCACATTTATTGCAATGAATATCTAGATATGCACATGGAACCTACTTTTCAGGGCTTTATTCTTACTTTTTGGTTTGGTGCTTTTTTGGTTTTTTTAATTAATATCTTTTGCAACCTCATGGCAAGTTTATAGAAGGCTCTGCATAAAGGCAGGACTAAACCATCCAAAACAAGCAGCTTTTTAGAGAACAATAGTGAGGAAAAAGACAGGTGTTTTGGAAAACTGGATAGATATCTGTAATCTTATAGCTTGGCAAATTACACTTTCTTCCACGTGTGAAAGACAATTACAAACACATATTGCATGATTATGGACAGTGCTTGTTATGTATCAAAAGATCATTTTCCTTGTCTGATTGGAGCCTCTGGGATTTTTAGGATGTCTTCAGTGAGCTTTAGATCAGACCCATATGGAAAAGCCAGAAACACAGTTATTTTCTGATTGTTTCACATCAGAAAATCTATAAATAGATTTTCTGATGTGAAACACCTTTCTCATGGAACTTGAAATTCAGCTTTGTGTATGTTTAACAACATGAAACCATTCGGTCAGCAACTGTGTACTTTTTTTCACAATCAATTACTTCATTGTTTAGTACTTAGCTTTCCTAATGTCTTGTGGATAACTACTTAGTTTTATAGGCAAAAAAATCAATTCACTTAAGTGTGACTCACGTCTAACTATACATCTTAAAAGTACATCTAACTATACAGCTTAAAAAGTAATCCTTTGCCCTCTTCAGAAAAGAGAGCACATTTCACAAGCTAAACCTTTCTCAAAATCCTGAGTAGTTCATTTATTCTTAATAAAATCTAAATAAATTCACTGAACATTCATAATTCACTTTGGGTGACATACACTGAAAACACACCAGTGCCAAAGACACCTGGACAAAAGTGCAGTCTTTCACCTTCTTATCCAGAAACTCCTGTTTCTCAGAGCACATGGTCTTAAAACTACTTTATCTACTCATTTCCCTCACCTACTCTATTGTCATGTGCCAGGTCTCCTACATCACAGTCCTAGGTGGTTAAATGTGGTCTCGTTAATGTCCCCCACTTGCTATTCATGGCTATCAGAGCTATATTTTTGCTCTGATTCTGCCCCTGAAACAGGCCTCTTGAATTAGGAAACGGCAAACCCCAAGACAACCAGTCTTGGTGATCTTTCCACTTCATCTGGTATTGAATGTTTCTCTGGCAACAGTAGCCGTTCCCGTTGCTTGCAAGTGGCTACACTTCCAGTCTTTCTACCGATGGAACAATTTTTTCCTGCTGATTTCAGTTGCCTTAATCTGACCTCTCTTCTCTTTTCCCTCTGGTGCCAGTTACTTCAATCATTTTTGGAATGGTCTCTGCAGGAAAATATGCCAACTAGGAAAACAATGATGCTTCCAACTACTTTTCCCTCATGCTTCTAACACAAGCAGGTATTCCTTCTACTCTAGTTCCTGGGTTGAGCTGTGGTTGGTAATGTTAGCACTGCCATTAGCACTTGCTTGACCACGAGACATTCACCATTTAAATTGAAAACACCACTTTCTTTTTCACTGTTATTTGAATAAACACTTAATTATTTGCAAACCTATGGCCTAATTCTATGCCATTGAACTAAGCAGAAGTTTTCTCATTGCAAGAAATAGGTCAGGCCCAGTAGCCATCCCTTACAAAGTTTATTTATATGAGTATGTATTACCTAAAGCATATTTCTGTTATGTTTGTTTCCAAGTTCTTTTTAGGCTTTTCAGGCTTTTTTTATTGAAGGATTTTACTTTGTTATCTGTTGGTCTTTCTGCTTCCTTTGGGGAACTATTGCATTCATTCTCAGTCCTCAGACTGAGATTTTTCCATTAAATACTGTATTTCGAATTGCTTCAGTGTCTCTCTCAGCCATGAAAATTAAGACACACAGAAAGATGAAATATTTGCCAGTATGTGACTGAATCTTTTCAGGAGTACAGTATTTACTTAGTGTAGTCTTTATTGAAGCAACAGAGGTGGAAACATACACAGTTGGCAGGTCAAGCCAAGTTAGAGCTAATTTTTTTCTGCCTCCTTTGCTTCATGAATTAATTTTTCCCTCAAATTCATGTGTTCCAAGGAATCCTTAGATTCCAGGAACTCATGTGCTTTGTGCTGAGCTATCTAAGAATTTATCTGCAAAGAGAACCTTTGGGACAAACTTGAAAAGCATGCTTTCCCTCCCTGTTTGGTAGAGAAATTGATCTGTGCTCCTTGATGTCTGTTGACTTTTCTGCTCCTGGTCCAGTGCGTTCTTCCAATTTACACTCTATTTTGAAAGTATGTGAAAGAATGACCTGCTGACCACTTCATAACTTTGGTAACTTCAAAGCTTAGAACATTTAAGGGTCAGTATCTATCCTAGGTATCTTTGGTGCTGACACCAAAGATTTGACTTTATTATACCCTTGTATACTGTTTTTGTGTCTGTTCTGTGGCACAACTGACACTTATGTCCAGAATGCATGGAACCTCAGGAGGTGTAGCTTTCAGATCCTAACATGATTGAGAAAATGAAGGGCACTCTTGGACAAGGTGTTAAGATGAATCACATCTTCTTTCCTGCATCTAGACATTTTTCTCTTAGGATTTGTATTTGTGTCCATCCTGGGTATGATAGCAGGGGAGAATGCTCTTCAGCTATGGAATGGTTGCTCTCTCTGACCAAAACACAGATTGTAAGAGTAATCCTCAGGAAAAGGCTCTGCTACCAAACCTATGTGATTGGAGAACTGCAGAGAAATTGGAAAAAGGCTGCACTTCCCTCTCAATGTTTATACCTAAGCATTCTACATTTACACGTGTAGAAGTTGCTGAATATCCAACAAAGGTGTTGGACAGCAGAAAGCTTACTAGAAAAAGCACAAGGAAAAGCTTTTTAGCAAATCAATTATAAATGGAATCTTGAAAATTTGGCTTAGCTGAAATTGGTTGTAAACTGAATTCAACAAACACTTTGGGCAGAAAAAAAAAAGAAGAAGAAAAAAAATTGTGACTGTTGAAACATTTAATTCTAATACTTTAACAAGTGTGTTGAAATTAATATATCAATATTTAATTCTAATAAGAGGATAAATGATACAAAAATCAATTGGTTCATTTGGAACCTGATTAAAAATTTCGTTTACCACAAAGGAACAGCAAAGGAGAAAAAAAAAAAAGGCTTTATTTATGCAATGAAATCTAAAGAATTAAAATAGCAGGTTAACCGCATGCAATTTTAATTTTTTTCAGTCAGTCATGGTGTTGAAAAATCAGTTATTCAGATCAGTTTATTTGCCAGTGTTCTGAGAACTTTCTAACTGCCTGTTGCTTTTCATGTGAAAACTGCAACGTTGATTTAATTTCAAAATCACTCAATGAGAAATAGTTCCTTCTTCTCTTGTCAGCTTGAGCCACATTCCTGTCATTATCATGAAAGCTTGATCCTTTGCTCTCTTTGCAGAATATATGTGACGCAATATAGAAGCCTCTTTTTTTTTTTCTTTCTTTTAGGATCCTTCATTCATTAGTATCATAAACCATTTGTTTTTTGATCTTCAAGGCATGTTTCAAATCTTGCCTGTTTGCATGAACATTTGCATGGACATAAGGCATATGAGAATTAGTTTTGTATGATCAGGAAATGTAAGAAGCAGCTTTTCTAACTCTTTTTAAAAAAAGGTATGTGCAAAGAAAGATGTTCTAATTTTTTGCTTTAAACTAATGCTTTATGTTTTCTTTCTATTTCTAAACACGGTGTACCTAAACTTGGAATCACTCTTTCGATCAAGGAATCTAGGCAAAAAATACAAGCTGGTAAAAAGCAAATTCTGAAAGTATCTAAAAGCACTGCTCAAGAAGTAATAAAAAACCCCATTGTATCTGGAGCAGTTCCAGTAAATATTTTGCTTAGGATGCATGAGGTCTTGAAGCTGCTCTCCATGAAAGAAGGGTGGACCTTCAAGAAGGCCATCAAACTAAGATAACTGAATTTTGAGATGTGTTACATGACTCAGTTCCAGAGGGTTAATCAGGAAAAAAGCCCAGAACAGCAGTGCAAATGGGACAGCCATTGGTGCAGATCCTGAGGACCAAACTCTCTGTATCTGAGGATACTTGCCAAGTATATGTAAAGGGGCTGATTCACCACAGAACAGACCGAGAAACAGATGAAACATAGAGCAGTTAAGTAGAACAACATATTTTTATTCCTTTTTCTGTTCTTCCTCTGTCTTAGGGTCCAAAGAAAGAATAAACATTGTTCTTCAGTCTACAGTGCTGTAATTAGCTGTATCTTTCTACGACATGATTCCAGTCAACAGTTTGTCTGTAGATTTAGATGCGTTTCCAAGAGTGCTGAGTAACCATAGTTCCTGTGGTGAGCCTGAGGTGACATATTTTGTGGCCATAAAACAGGCCAGAAGAGGACAAGGTATAAATGGAATGTATTGCTCACCTTTTGCTGCCTGGTGGCTACCTCCGAGTGTGAGGTTATTGATGGTTGTCTTATCAGAAACTTAAGGAGATCATATAATTTATTTATGCTCCTGTAAACAATTCTTAAACATGTCTCAAAAATAACTCCAAAACTGTAGATTTATCTTCCTTTCTTTTTGAAGAAAATTAGTCGTAATTTTGAGAGTTTGATTAAGGTCACCTAGGTACTTTAAAAATGACTAGAATGTTTTTTTCCTTCCATCCTTATGTCAGTGTTTGCTAAACATTGTAGACTAGGAACTTAAAAACAGGTGTTTGAAGTCCCTTCTCTGATCATATGCAGGAATGAGGAACATTTTAGGACAAATATGTACTCTCAGTTAAACTAAGGTGAATTGATCTGAGCAGAATTGCAAGATTGTACTGATGTAAATGAAAGGAGAATTTGTCTGTTTTGCACAAAATGGAATTCTGAATTGTATGTTTTCAGTGGCTAAGGACATGCCATGGTCCATTTCTCAGTCTTACATCTGTAATCTTACAGATTATGTTCAGAAAAAGTCATCATTAAGCAAATGAAATTTTATTAACCCAGTTACAAAGACTAGGCATATGAATATTTTTAATGAGGTTGAGGAAAGATGTGGCCTCGATACATTTTCAGTAATTCTTTTTTTCCTATTGAGAGGACAAAGATTATGGGAAGAACATTCATATCAGATCACATAACAGGTATGCATAATTATAGAATTATAGGATCTGAGAATGGTTTGGGAAGAGACCTTAAAGACCATCTAATTCCAAAGCTTCTGGCATGGGCAGGGATAATTTCCACTAGATAAGGTTGCTCAAAGTCCCATTCAGCCTCACCTTGGACCTTTCCAGGGATGGGGCATCCATATCTAAGGGAATAAAAGGAATAGAATATACAACAGAATACAAGAAGTGTTTGGACACCTCTGTGAAGAGATAATCTGTGTAATTACATTCAGGATATTTATTTTAGGTATTTTTCCATTTCCAAATGGATGTAACTTTCCTCTGCAGACAATATTTCTGCTATTGATAACCATGGCAGTACATCCTGCAACTATTTTGGTCATCAAATTGATTGTGGCTGTAATTGTAACTGGGAGGGACAGAAAGAGCACAGTAAGTTAAGACTCTCTTAAGATAAAGGAATATTCTTGTAGTGTTATGTTATTAATATTCTGATTACATTAAAAATAAAATAATTGAAATTAAAATAACAATTTGGGATGTTTTAAAGCTTTTAATTTTGGGTACTCAATTACAGTAATTGTTAATTTAAATTTCTTGATTCTGTTTGTTTCTCTTTTCTTCATTTTCTCCTTTGTTTGGTCTGAGGGAATGGAATGTGCATATTCTTTAACATAGCCAGCCATTAGATAAACAATCATTTTTAAAATATAAATCAATCGCCTTCACAAAGAGAAGTTAATTATGGAATCTCCAAAGCAAAACTTAAGTGAAAAGTAGGAGAAAAAAAGAAAAAAAATTACAAATTATATGATTTTCTTCTTCCATAAACCGTGTGTGTGTGTGTGTGTGTGTGTGTGTGTGTGTGTGTGCAGGGGAATTCACTGAATGTGATGTGACACCCAACCGGTGGATCCTTAGCTTACCAATCTGAACTGAGAACTGTCTGAAATTTGGGAAATGTTCAAGGCCATGTTCAAAGCCATGGTGAAAAATGTCATGCTGATTCCTCTGCTGAATCCAATTATTTTTGAAGCAGGAAAATGTTATTTGAAGGTTGTACCCAGGTTTAGACGTTGACCAAAGGAAGGATCAGAGGCAACTTCATGGATTCTGCCTTCCTTGTGTGGTTACTTTGCCTCTCTTTCAGGAGTACTATCTCTGTCCAGTCAGGGAGTCTGACATAGAGGATCACATAGAAGGGCTGGGGTTTGAAGGTACAGCCAGAGATCATCTAATCCAGCTTTCCTGCTCAAGCAGGGCCACCTAGAGCTGTTTGCCCAGGACCATGACCAACTGGATTTTTGATATCTCCAGAGATGGAGACTCCATAAATCTCTAGGCTACTTCTGCTAGTAATTAGTCAGCTTCAAAGTAAAGAAGTGTTTCCTGATGTCCAGACAGGACCTTACGTATTTTGGTTTGTGCCCATTCCCTCCTGCCATACCACTCAACACCAAAGAATGCAGTCTGGCTTTGTTTGCCTTGTGTTCTCCCCTTCAGAAGGGAATTAATGAAATTCCCCATGATTCTTCTCTTCTCTAGCCTAGACAGTCATAGTTTCCTCAGCCTTTCCTTATGAGAAATGCCCCACAAGGGTGCCAGGGAAAATATAAATTTTATCCTGTTCTCTCTCTGATCCATCTTGTACCTTGCTGCTTGCATACAGGTTTTTCAGGGATGTTGCTCCTTCTACATCAATTCTTTCAAAATATAAAACAGATTTTCTCTCAACTGATGTTGTTGCAGAAGTGCTACTGACATCTATTCAAAGTACTTCATCTCTGTAACCTCTACCCTTTCATATAAAATCCTATTAAATTGTTCTTTCCTTTAAACATTGTTCTGTTTCTGATGGATATCTTACAGGCCTGTGGATCTCTGCAAGGTGTTACTAGTCTCTAGGAAATGTGCTAGGATGATTCAACACTTACAGGCAGAGACTCTTTTCTTCTCCATGCCTCTTAACTCTGCCCTCCCAATACTTATAAGTCCCAAACATCTGAAAGATAGTCTCCATGTCATTCCCATCTAATCCTGAATCACTTGAATTCTCCTGTGACCTTTTACTCAACAGAACTGTGTTAGGTATGTTTCAGTCCTTTGGTCACAGTTCTTACCTGAGTGCCTTCCCCAGAGTCTGCTTCTAAAAAATATGATTAACAGGTACCATGGTGTGGGCAGAATCAGTGAAGCCAAATGTTGTATCAAGACAAGAAAACATGAACAGCATACAGAATGAATCTTAGAAGCTGAGAGACATTGAAGGTTATATTCCAGGGGCTGTGGGACAAGCAGAGCTCAACCGGTCAGTTTCAAAGTTTCCTGGGAAACAAAGCACAACCATCTGCAACTCTTGGGTGGATGAACTCTCATTTTTCCTTTGAAAATTTGAGCCTGTTATTTTTGCAATGTTTGGAAATTGCTAAAAGTGCTAAGCAGTGTGGTTTCTTTAAGCTGTGATTCTTTCTGAGGACTCACCACTCAGAGATCTCTAGGTGCTCTGCTTAATTGCTCTTTTCTTAAGATCTGGTGTGTTATTTTGTTGTTCAACATAGTTTGCTGGAAATGCCATGCTGCATTATGCTATGTTAATATTTTAAGGATTTTGAGACTCCTGATGCTGTGTACCAAATATGAAAACATCTATTAATGTCTTACAGCCTGTAAGTTATAAATTGCTTTGGCTTCTGTCTGTATATTACTGTGGTCCCTAAAAGGTAAACATATATAAACAAGGGATCAGTTCTGATTAGCTTCAACCTCATTGAACTCAGTTTAACATCAGGCTTCCAAAGTCTATTTATAATTTGTTTTAGCATAATACCATGGTTGTGGACATAATTTTTCTTGGAATCTATGTCCTTTAAAATATCAGTATCAGATACAACTGTGATGGCTGCCAATCCTCCTAGTGTGATCCAATGCACTTTGGAGGATCTGCATTATACTAATCATGTCTATAAGCATATTCAACTACTGGCCTGTATGTCAGTGTGGCAACATTTTCATAGATGATAGTTCATTAAATTCAAGGTGCCAGGAACTATTTTAATGTAATAAAAAAGAGAATATTTGCACTGGGGTAAATTAACTTCACATTCATGATGCCTATGGACTATCTAGTGGAAGAAGGAAAATGAAACTGTTCTTTAATTTTTGCATTCCTGGCTCTCTCCAGATTGCTGGAACAACAAGCTCTGTCTGCATTTAAGGATGGTCTCGTTTTATATTCTGATCAGTTCAGTGGGTTGTATTGCTCTTCCTGCCTGTAGCAAGTGATGCTTCTGTCTGTCAGAAGCAAGTTCCAAGCTCCAAACAGCACTGTCTCCTGTTTTATGGCACCTTATTGACAGCCTGCATTTTTGGGCTGGCCTCAGATAGTTTTAGTGTCATCATTATAACACTCATATTTCTCTGCTTATCAGAATTGTTAGGATTATATTGTGTCTGGCTCCACAGTCCATCTGGAATCAAATTGGTCATTGATCTAATATTGCAGTTTATCAGTGTTGCTTGAATTACATTGCAGATGACTCTGTGTACCAGCTGGAATTGAATTGGTCATTAATCTAATAACATCATTGCAAATGTGGCAGTTGAATGGTTGCATCCTTATGCAGTTTCTGTGCACTGGATGTCTTTACATTTGCTAGTCAAAATGCAGTTACCTTTTTCAATGAAGATTTCGGCTCAATCACTGCTTGTAATTTCCTTTTTTCTTTCATTTCAGAAATCACTTTAGGACAAAAAGTGGTTTTGATTCAAAATCTTAAGGTCATGACTGAAAGACAAGACACTGTTCTACTCCTTTCCATGTTATTTTCCAGAGTAATGATCAGACTGAGAAAATTCCTTTGTTTCATCTAATATTAATCAAAAGTTACCCACTAAAGTAAAATTTTAAAACTTGCTGTCAGGGGAAAGAGGTATGCATTTTTAGAAAGCTGTTAAACTCACTTGTCTTTGATTGAGATTGAAATGATTCACCCAGTAAATAAACTTGTTTTTTCCACTAATTACAGATGGTCAGTTAGACTATGTCTAATTTTTATGTAGCTAAAATTTGATGTGATGAATTCTATGTTCTGTTTCCATGGTTCCTTTCATTTAGCCTATATGTTTGCTGTAAATCCCCACTGGTTAAGTTTGTTGCTATTGCTGGGCAGTTCAGTCTGCTCTGCTCTGGCAAAGCAGTCTCTATCGCTCAATAATACCTTCCATCACCTGGAGTTCCTTGTCCCAGAAAGGAAAAAATATTTCTTAAAACCTAGATATTTTAGAGAGTTATCTATGGGTGCCATAGTTCTAAGATTTGTAACATAGCTACACTGTCTTGTGCATTTAAGTTTCAAGTAAAATCTTCCATCTCTGCAATCTTTTTCTGCCTGTGATTGGTTGTTACCCAATACCATCGTCAACTGTTTAAGTATCCCCTTCAGTATTTCAGTGAACAGTTTCTGATGTTTTTCTACCTCAACCCTACTCCTCCCATAAAGGAGTTTTGCCTTAATTTCTCTCATATTTATTCACTGCATTGAATTATTTACTCATTTAGGCATGGCATTTTCCATACAAATATGGCTTATCTTAAAGCTGAGGTTATGACAGACTTTTTCCTTTCTCTGCCTTATCTGTGTGTTTGTCTAAATGTCCTGTTGAGACTATCAGTACAAGGTCTGCCATGCTCCTAAATCTGAACTAGTGCCTTTTCAAGACAAAGCATTGGAGAACAATCGAAAATGCAGCTGCCTTTGCAGCCACATCCACATATTTTATACTTCCTCTGTTGCCCAAGAGCCCTCTGGTACATCTTTTCTTGCCCTTATAGGTAAGCAAAGACTCTCTCTCTCTGCTCTGCACTAGGAGAGAATGGAAACACAGGTCTAGGAATCTCTTGGACCATTACAAGTATATTAACGAGGCAAGAATACACCACATAAAAACCAAGGCTGGTAAACATGAATTTATCCTGCATAGTTTCTTTTTAGAAACAAAGCCTTATCAAAATGACATTATACAGCCAATTAGTACAATGGACTAGAATTTGGTTTTAGAAATAAAATGGCAGTTCTGTCTCCTTAAATTTTTAAGTGCATAATTTCTCCTAAGAAAGAAAATCCACAAAGAAAGGAAATGGAAGAAAAGTTTTCTCCAGAAATACAAATGCTTCAGAGGGGTAAAGAGGATAGTTCCACTTATGTGTCTAAAGAGTAGTCTTATTACCAAAGTGGATAAATAGAGCTTGAATCAATATGAAAAAAAGGAAAAAATAGGGTCTGGCTAGAGTTGTTTCCCTCAACTAGGAGTCGAGTTAACAGGTGAGCTTGTGAAAAGATGAGTACCACTGTGAAACAGTAAGAATGAAATACTGCTCCAATAATGGTAAAGTTAGAACTATCAAAACCCACAATGGTTTAAAGATATAAATTTTTAACCAAGTTGATAACTGTTCCAAAAATGAATATGGTCTAGTCTACACTAGGAGTTGGGAAAATGTCTAATTTCTGGTACATTTGGTCTTCTGTCATCAAAGATCATGCTGACAGCTGAAATTCTCTTGCAGTATCTGCAAATGACTCAGCACAGAAGTGGAACTATCACCTCTACTAAGTTAACAGAAAAAGATAGAATTAATCAGCCTGGGTGTTTCGGAACACGTCACTAGAAGATTGCTTCAAAGTACAGGTGTAAGCTAAGTCAAGACCCTCCTGAAAAAATTAGGTGCATTTGTTTTGCTGTGTTCTGTGTTGCTGCAAATCACCCTCTGCTCCATAAAAGAGGACTGGAGAAGGAGAGAGAGAAAAGGGGAAGAGCCAGGTTTGTCAATTTTCTACTGGAAACCTGAAGGGTAATCAGGGCTCCTGGAGAACTGAAGAACTGCAACACTCCTCACCTGCTACCAATAGCAGAGTGCTCAGACACATGTCCTAATAAGAACCTCAATGCTTTCAGACAACCCTTCTACTTTGTTTGCTGGCTTCTTTATTGCACGTACCTAAAGATAAGAACATAAGTCAGCAGAATAACAACACAATCCAGGGTAAATCCAAAACAAGTTGTTGTCTTTAGAAACATCTATTTGAAAATTATACAAGCAATGCATTGCATACAGTAAAGAACGCCATCGAAATGGTGATGGAAGGGCCTTGCAAAGCTGCAACCTCACTGCATGGCAAGGAAGACAATTTCCATGCCCTTCTTCCTCTAAAAAGCCTTCCCTTGGCATATTTTGCTGAAAAATTGTACCATGTAGATACTGAAGTAAAATAGGCAAAACTAGGCATGTTTGGAGATGTCTCTGAAAAGAAACTGGAAATGGGAATCTGCTTGCTTATTCCTGCATTTAATGTTGCATGAAGTTGTCACTTAGACCATGGCCTAATATCTTGGTCTTCATTCTTAGGACACTTTATCAGCACAATTTATAGAAAAAAAATGTAAACAACAATTTATTGCCATTGCAATTCTTGTTTTAGTGAACCTCCCTGAAGTTCCTCTTTGAAGACAGCAATTTTACTATGAGAGGGTTCCACACTGCTACTTTCAAGTGAAAACCATTCAAAACTGAAATAAATTAACGCTGTCATATGAAGAGCTTGGAGAACAACAACAAACCAAATGAAAAAGAATAAAGCAGCTGCTATGTGAACAGAAAAAAAAAAATCAAGAAATCCATTTGCAGAAGTAAAAGCATTAAAAGCAGCAAAATAATCAGACTAATGGAAAAAAAAAAGTCATATGAATGTAGTATTAGTAGAAGATGAGGATGTAATTCACAAGTAAGATGAAATTGTTAAGAGTATGGATCAATATACATAAAGCCTAACATCACAAAGTAGGCTAACCTTGAAATACCGAATATACCAAGAGAAACAGGAAACTGCCCTAAAAAAAAAGGAAAAAAAGAAGATGGAATTAGTAGAGCCAAAATAAGATATTGTTAACAAGAAGACACAGCGAAAAAAATCACTACTATTGTGCAAAGTACTAAGTTCCAACATATTTTTTTTATATTTTTTTAGTTTGTAATGCATAAATTTCAGCCTTTCGTTTTTTGATGAAAGCCCGTCAGGATCACAGAAAGGAACTATTTCCATGTCTCTAGTGTGATTGTTACATTCAAACTGGTAACCTGACAGCAACCTGTCATTTACTCTTAATCCTCTCTAACTCTCTGGGTAAAACAGCCACAGGGTGAGGCAGCATGACTGGAACACTGCTCCATACCCATGGTGGGGTCCTGTATCCTTGCCTTTGCCATGGGGGTGTGGGATTTCACAGGCAGGAAACAACAGTCTGTGACAGTGAAGGAAAAGTCTCCACACCAGGCCATTTAGACAGGTCAGGAAGGAAAATAACAGTGGAAAATGATAATTGTTTGAGAGAAACCTGTAATGAACCAGCTTGCTTGTCACTTCAATTTTTAAGATGCCATTTGTATCCTCTGATTGTTTCAATGGGTGATTAATCACAATGCTTATGCCACTCGCTCTCTTCAGTGGGCGCAGATTATAGGTTTAGTGTATACTGGATTCATTTTCTTATCCGTGTATGGAACAAATATGTGATTATAGGATATTCCATTTCGTTGTAATATCTATTTTGATACATTTCACACAAACTGAAGCAAGAGAAGAATCAAAGCTTGCAAAGTCCAGAATTAAATTAGCAGCCTTGGAGAAGCCCGGTGTCTGATGCCCTTAAACCAAATGAGCGAAAAAAATCTAAATCCCTGTTCTGATGTGCAGTGCTGCCATGTTCAGAGTAGCACTGGCACAGGGTGCTCACAGTTGTTCTGGCTGATGTCACCAAAGGCTGTGAGTGCTCCGTGTTCTGTCTGGCACCACTGTGAACACAGTCCTTGCAAACAAACTGATGCTGAGAGGACTTAATGAATTCTTTTCATGACCAGTGAACTACACCCCACTGTCACTATAGCAATAATTCACACTCCCCTCAATGTTCAAAACTAGCCCAGCTAGGAGTCCCATCTCTCTATGTATCTATGTATATGGCACAACTATTCTGTCATATACTTATTTCATATTATTTACATTTCAAGATTGACTCATAGAATATCCTGAATTGGAAGGAACACACAAGGACCATCAAGTCCAACTCCTATTGATTTTACTTATTGATGGAATTTGTTAGATTAGACAGAGGAAAAAAAATTAAGACAGAATGGAAATCTACTGAAGAATTAATGATCCTTCCATAACATTACACTGAAGATAGTCCCTTTGGTGACTCGCTTCCATTATTTACGTCTCCCCACCTGACGATAAAGGGCTGTATACAGCTTTTGCCTGTCATTATTTGGTTACACGAGGCTATATGTCTACTATGTCTTCCTCAATTGGAATTTCTGACTGCTGTGTGCATTGAAAAATATTTGCTTTACTGAATTTCTGTGCAATATGTGTATCTCTTCCTAATGTCCTGATTTTGCTCTTAATTATATATTGTAGCATTTTATAACTGTGCATGATATAACAAAGGAATAGATTATCAGAGGAGTTATAAATCATCATTCCAGTGCTTTCTCAGGTGGGAAATTCCAAAAAGTATATTCTTTAATTTTAACCATAGATAGGAAAGAGGAGGTTCTAAAATGTGCTGTCCAGGATTTGAATGATAAATAAACCAAAAACCACAGGGGTTTACCATATCAAACTTGTTCAGAGGAATTAACATATAAACAAACTTAAATCTAGTGTGACGCCAAATTAATTTTCTCTAAAGCAGTTCATAGTTCGGGTTCTGTGGGGCTTTTTTATTCCTCTTCAGTGAGAAAATATTTTGGATGGATCACTTTAAAAAGGAACCAGGTTTCTTATAAATTGTAATATAATAATAGATGTTTACAGGAAGTTAATGATAATATAACTTTTTCTTGGAGGAAAACAGGAAAAAATCAATTAAAAAGACATAAAGTGGTCTCAGAGGTATTGTTGGTTTAACATGGAAGAAATGGAAGCAGAGTTAATTTCAACTACAAACTGATGCACAAACTTCCCTTACTAGTAAAGATCACTTTAGAACATCTGTAGAACCAGCTGACAGCCTGTCATATTATTCTCCTGCTTTGCCTTTTTCTCTATTGGAGGGTGTCTCCATGTCCTCTTTAATTAGGTCAGTCTTCCTCCTAGATCAATGACTCTCAGATACAGTAATTGCTCTATTTCAAAATTATTTTTCATTTCTGGTGCTCTGTTGGCCAGCTATACTGTAATCCCCAAATCAAATTAATCCAGTAATCAGTGGTTCTAAAATAAATCACTGAAATCGACTTGAGATGCCTAAGGTTTCAGACAAAGCCAAGAAGCAATTGGTCAGAAAATATTTTCTCTGCTGTTTGCATACTACATATGGCTGGCAGTAACAGCTTGTGTGTTCTTTCCCAGAACTGAATGGATCATATAGACAGGGTTTCTTTTTTTTACATGGTGACTTCATGTTCTCACTTTCTTTTTCCACATGGACCCTCAAATAAAAATATTCTCAGGGATAAATCAGTATATGCTTTTTTGTTATATAACATAAACTGACATCAACAACAGTTCAGATGGCATTATATACTGAGGAGGAGAGATTCAAAGCATGAGGAGGACATCAAATGAAAACTGAGAGCTTAAATAAAATTTGTACTTATGAAAATCACCCTCCAAATCTGTTCATACAGAAAAATATATTTGCTGTAGCACTCTGACTTAAAATTCAATATAAGAATGTGAAGGAATTATTGTATTGCCTAATGAAAGAAATAAATCACAGAAACCAAAGTCAATTCATAATTTTATCTGTGGATATTTCTTTTTTAACATGCTCATACCTGAAATAAACTGCTACAATTATTGGGATGTTTAATTACTTCATAACAATATGGTGTCCTCCAACTTCTTACAATGTAAATTATATGGGATTAGTAGCAAGATGAAAAAAAAAGTTAGCCGATGTAAGATATTTTGATTTATTTTGAGCTACCAGTTTAATCCATTTTAGCTAACAGGAGAAAAATTAACTATGTGCAATAAAGATTCTGCTAAGCTAAAAGAGATAAGAATAAAATTATCAATAAATATTATCAGAATGCTTTTTCTTTTTCTGTTTCCACTATTATAGAGATAGAAATGCTATGAAGAAAATGCAAAACTTACCAACATATTTAAATGATGAATACAGAAGCCTACTGATACACCTAGTTGGGTGTGTTTGGCTTATAAGAGCTTGAAAGCAGGTCTGGCCTTGTCCAATCTATGGGTGGAAGGCCTGCTGGAAATCCGAATTAGTGTAGGCGAGAACAAAGAACTGGATCAACTCTACAGAGTGCTTCTGTACTTGCTGAATAAATGGATAAAAGGAAAGAGCAGAACGTGCAGAAAAGTGAGGAGTGAAAAATGACTGTGATTCAGGCACCATGAAAAGCACTAGCTAACCAAGACGAATCAGGTTGAAAACTTGGAAGCTTAGAAAGGAAATCCTTCTTTTACCACTTTGGTCTCATGCTTAGAACATAAAGAGTGAGAAACTTGAGCTTATTATACAAGAAACCCTAGCAAACTCATGAAAATTCTTTAAAGTCATAACGGAAATCAGAAAGAAATATTTTAGATGATGAAAATTAAATGTTTAGATGATGAAAATAAAATGTTTTGATAATTAAAATAAAATGTTTTGACTAGAATCTATGCTGTACTTCTTGTGAAACTGAAATTATTTTTTCATTATATTGTTCTCAATTTTTTGTCTATTACTCTTGTAGGTTCAAATCAAATTCTACTATCTTTGTAACAAGGGGATTTTGCTATGTATAGTTGTCCAAGGCCTCTGGTTTTTTATTTTCATTGTTTTACTTTTTTAATTCTCTTTTTCAGAGAAGAAACCTAAACAAGCAAAAATAACTTTTTTCTGTATTTCAGGATATTTTTAACAAAAGGCACAGTATTAACACTGTGGAGGAATACTCTCCATAAGCTCAAACAGCTGTAATTCTACTGATGGTTGAAATAAAAAAAAAAAAAAAAAAACAAAACAAAATTTTGTAAATTAACTTAGAGGAATATTAAAGCCAGAGAGGGAGAATAGGATGGCTTGGAAGGCAGCATTCTGAGGACTAATTGATCTGAATTTGTCTGAAGACTCAAAGGAGCCATGTGAACATTCTATGCTTTCTGCACTCTGGGAAGGCTTTTCTTCTCTGTGTGAGATGCAATCAGGCTTTCTAGTTTTATATATTTGTCTGTATTAATTTATAATGGCCAGCCAGTACTGGTTCTAAATGAATGACTTGATGAAAATATGATGTCTATGTTCAAAATGGTAAGTTTTAGGTTTTTGTAGTCAGACAATATTTATGCTCTTGAATCTTTCTTGTCAATAAGAATGCAGGACTGACTTGCAAGAATCCAGCCTTAAGTCAGTCAACAGTGAATGATGCAATGCCCAGGCTGGCTGAAGCACACTTGACTATCTGTAAGTTCACAATGGCCATGGAAGAGGTTACTGGAAGAGTGCTATGGAGAGCTAAGTGAATCTGGAGTAAAACATACGAGAAAAGTGCTAATGGGGGTGAATTTGTCATCTGGTTTGCACAGACTGGCAAAGCAAAATTTCATAATGGCTGCAATTTCATTTAAAAAACACTGGTAAAAGTGCCCCTTCTCCTGCAAATCAAGAAAAACGCTTCAAGCTATGTGTAGGAAGAAGCAAATCTCATTAAGAAGTCTGGAAAGTTTAGTAGCAAAACTCATGTTACAAAGAGAATTTGTCTATTAATACGTACAACTAAAATTGTCTACTTTTCAATCATTTTAAAATAAGTTTGTCATCTTGGGGCCCTTTTTACTAAACAGTTCACTTCAAAAAAAGCAACTTTTTGTGGGAAACCATGTGTTAGTCTCCACTGATTAAACAGTGCCTTTGTGGACACCTGCTGCTGTTCGAATCCAAGGGCAAATGCATGCACCACTGTATCCTTAAATTTCTCATTATTTATATGTAGCTACTGATTTCACACTAAGGATTGGAGAATATATTGATTGGTTTCCTGTATCAAAAATAGCATGATCAGCAGGACCAGGGCAGTGATTGGCACTGGGGAAGTCACAACTCAAATCCTGTGTCCAGTTCTGGCCCCTCACTGTGAGAAGGACACTGAGGGGCTGGAGCGAGTCCAGGAAAGAGCAATGGAGCTGGGAAGGGTCTGGAGCACAGGTCCTGTGAGGAGCAGCTGCAGGAGCTGGGGGTGTTTAGCCTGGAGAAAAGGAGGCTCAGGGGAGGCATCATCACTCTCTACAAGTGCCTGAAATGAGGTTATACCCAGGTAGGGGTCAACCTCTTCTCTATCACAACCAGCACCAGGACAAGAGGAAATGGGCTCAAGCTGTGCCAGGGGAGGTTCAGGTTGGACATCAGGAAGAAATTCTTCACTCAAAGGGGCAATCAGGCTTTGGAGAAGGCTGCCCAGCAGGGTTGGTGGGAACACCATGCCTGGAAATGCTCAGGAAGTGACAGGATGTGACTCTTAGTGCTATAGTTTAGTTGACAAGGGGTGTTAAGTCAAGCATTGGCCTCTATGATTTCTGAGGCCTTTTCCAACTGAAATGATTTTTTAATTATATCATCCTCAACCAATATTTTGTTTATTACTCCTATAGGTTCAAATCAAATGAAAAAAGATGGAAAGCCTCTATTTGAGTGTTTCATGGAGAGAATGGAATTGCTGAAAAGCATTTGCATATTCCCCCATGACAGATTCTGACACGGTAGTTTGCATGCTGGTGGGTGTCAGCATGATACATGCACAAGGGCTGGGAAAGCACTGTCAATTCCCTTGCTTCAGAAGATTCAACTGACACATCTGAACCATGAGGAAACTTAAACACCAGCTCAAAGATGGAAAAATCAAAAGGAAATCAGCGCAACACCTTGTCTTGTATTTTCAGCTCTGGAGAAAGTGTGTATTATTCAGGAAAAAAAACAAACATGGAAGCAATTCCCCTGACCTGCAAAGCAAAAGAGGACATCTAGAGCAAAGTAGGTAGAAATATGGATGCAAATTACTGTTTTTCTGATGCTGAGGCAACCGAAAAGGCAACATTATTTAAGGAACAAAATACGGTAGAGATGAATAATTTCTTAGCTTTGGAGACAAATCTGATATAAGTAGATATAAAAATATTTCAACAAAGCTGTTTGGAGATGGGTTTTTGTCTTGAAGTGCAAAATGCTTGTGTGAGAGAAAATTTAGATGTCAAAGATTTGACAAAGATTTGACATTTCACACAAACTGCTCATGAAAATACATCTCTACACAACAAAAGGTGTGGAAAGCAGAAGTCATTCACTGTGGAAAATATGAACAGCAACCACTTTCAAAACTTACCAGCCTTGTCTTGTACACCTGTTCTATGCCTCCTACACCATTAAGTATTGCATATTCATTTAGTTTTGTTTAGAAAAAAATCTAGGCAAAATATAAATTTTAGCTTGAACCTGAACATCTGTATTTTTGATCATTCAGTAAAGACAATGGTGAAAATTACAAAAATAATGGTTCTGGTCATTGCAAAAACAGGTGTCTGATGAAACTGATTTCAGTAAAGAATTGGTAAATTCCACTGTTTATTTTCATAAATAATTTGTGCTTCTACAAGTCTTACAACTTTATTTTGAGGCTGGATTATGCAAATATGCAATAAAACTGTAATTAAACCTCAATTTTTTCTTCACAAGATTTTCAGCTAGACTTATAGATAGGGAATACCAAATGATGCAAGGAAGTATAAAAACCAAGGCAAAATTACGAGTAGCAATAAATGTCAGCAGGAATAGCCCAAATAAAAGTCAATTTTAGATGTCAATTTTCATTAAAAATAAAGCTGAATGCTAGATATGAATGACAACTTCTATTATCAGTTCTAGAATTTCAAATAACTTCATTTGATAGTCACCAGTAGGAAAAGTAATGTGTATTATATTGCACCTTGCATCTGAAATGCCATTCAGGAAGGTTACAGAATTAAGACATAGGTAAATGTCTGATTCCCTGTACGGACCTACATATTAGAGGCACAATCTCCCTCTGGTATAAATGTATTACAAACCTGAATGAGGATAGAATAATTTCACACTTTTGGATATGTCTTCCAATTCATACTTAGAGAAACAGCAAAAGAAAAGTTTAAGTGATGAGCTGCTCATAGTCATATATGAAGGCACAGAAAAATTGTCTGGAAAAAAAAAGCCCAGTAATTGCTCAAGATTTTTTATGGCAGTTTTGTACTCTACTGTCAATGGTATTAGCAGAATATACTGGAGAATTATTTGAAACTGCAGTGTGCAATACAAAACAACAGAGGAATGTTCCTCTAGCATTCCCTGGCTCTTTCCAACCTACCCTTATCAACCCTTTTCTGACCCAGTTATCCCTCAGATTTTGTTTCATAATAATTGAACAAATCTTCATAACAACATGGGAGGGTTTAATACAGTTTTAATAGGATACAGAGGACCTGGTGAGACAGCTGCGTGACAGCTGATGTGATTGATGTGTAACCTCAGCAAAGGATAATCTATCAGCACTTACTAAAAGGGCTAAAAAGCTACGGTTACTTTCCAGTTACGGTTAATATCACTGCAGACTAGAACAGTGGAAGATCTCCATGGAAAACAGAAGCATGTTAGTCCCCAATGCCAACTTAGTTTCCAGTATTAATGAACACCACTAAGGGAATAGCATCCCTGTCTTTCTGCAGTTCATTAGAGGAACTCTCAAAAAGCTGGAAGCAGAAACAAGAGCTTAAAGAACTTGTGTCTTGGTTATGCTTAAAGAAAATGCAAAATTATGCCTTATTCTCTGTTCTGCTTAAAGTTTTTTCATAATTAAATCTGACCTTAAGGCACAGTTGGAAGGAAATAAATGTAAAAATTATCATTGAGTAAATATTTCTAAGAAATTTCTGTCAGGAACGCTTCCTGTTTTAAATTAATTTCTGATGTGTTTAGGTTCTTAGGGTTGGTTTTAAAGGAGAATTCTAGTTTACTCAAATGCAAGTTCAGAGAATATTTTAATTTCAAAGAACACTACTAAAATAGTTACAAAAAGGGCATTTTGAAGGGCAATGTGATGGTTTGCTTAGAAAGCCTTTGTAAAAACTTTGGGTCATATTACTGAATACTGTTCTTCCCACAAGACAAGAATTATCTTTTACTTTGTGTTTAATTCTCAATATTGAAAATTACTGAGAAGAATGAAAGTTCTTCAAATGTAATTCTAGAAGAGGTGTAAGACAGGTATCCCAAAAGATTTTTTTTATATACGGAGTAACTCCAGAAAAGATGTAGGGAAGAATGTAAATTTTTAAATTAACTTTGAAGGTCAGTGACCTTTTTCCACTCAACACCTAAAAACTGTAAATGTCTGACTTTAGCAGGGTGTGTAAGAGAAGCCAAATGAGAGACCTACTTTTCCTGTGCAATCCATGAAGAGATGAAGGTCTTTGGCAAGAACCTACTGGCAGGTGCTATACACAGGGATTTAAAACGGTTGTCCTCAAGAGTTAAGACCTTCAGTTGAAGATTTTCGAAGGAGATCTCATTCATACTGAAAGAGCACCAGGCGCTTTTAATGCACATCTCTTTGTAGTATCCCACTGGTTCACATCTGTCTGGCATCAGTGAGTAGTATTTTCCCAAAAAGCTCTTCATATCTGTATAGAAGAAATATGAAGATTGTTAGAAATAAGCTCTTGAAATTCCTCCTCAGAAGATGCTGATTCAACAAATGGAGGCATTTTAAGAGAAACTATGTCACAAAAAATCTGCATTGTAAATTATTGAACTGTTTTTTCTTAAAAAGATTGAAATAATTTGTATATATTTTTATGACTAATATAGCAATGAAAAAAATATACAGCTATTTTCCATCAAAAACAACAGTAAACCTCTATTTTCCACCTACCTTATGCATCATTGATGTAAAGTGTTAGAAATACATGGAAAGAAAATATGTTTAAGTCAAAGTTTAAATAAAATTTTCACCTCTGGGCTACTGTATTAACTCCAAAGTTAATTTAACAATTTCCTACTCATTTGAATATAGTATCTTTGCTTGTTCTATAGTTATTTGAAAGAAAACTATCTACTCTGCTTAGCTTCTATCTACAGTGTAGGTATTAAGCTTTTATCATTTTTCAAATACAACTAAATTTAATAGTTAATTTAACATTTGAAGTTTGGGGATTTCCAGAAAAATCTTTAGTACTCTTCTCTACTTAAACTCTAACACCCAGCCAAGATTTTCTGAAGCTAGTGATTTATTCAATGCTGTGAATGCACACTGGGAAAGTTTCTCTACAGGCTTTTTCACCAAAAATCCCAATTATTTCTCCTCTTGATGCAATTTTGACACTTCCAGCAATGATGAGATTTCTGCTGTTGGCTGACCACTGGTGCTCTATCGTCCATGCTAGCTAAATCCATATAGGAGAGGTCTTAAATGACAAATATATTAAAAACCTCAACATTCCAAGACCTTGTTAGCTCTAGACTCCTGTCACTACATCAGTTTTACAGATAGCATGAGGAGAGATAGATATCAGACCAGAGTGATCTCAGATAAATTGGGCATTGCATCTCACTTTTAATGCTTCAAAGTTTCAACCATTTACTCTGATTGAACTTTACAGTTCATTTAACTATATAATTAAAATTATATCCCAGTGTGTCTACCCATTCTTAACATTTTCCTCTATTCTCTAATTGCTGTACACTTTTTACTTTTCCCACAATCCATTAGGCTTTTATAATTTTTCTTCTCTCAGCTTATTCTGGTTTTGCCTCTCTGTGCAGTCACTCTGGATTTTCTTTCTGTCAGGAAATAGAGTAACCTAAAATTTTCTTATGACTACTTATGCTCCCTTTCAGTGATAATACCCTAATAATTTCTTACTCTCAAGTGCAACACCCACAGAGTCCACCTTCATATACAAATCTCGACTCCATTTCTTTCTGGTAATGTCAGAATTTCTGTTCAACTGATTTTGTAATCTTCTATGACCTTTTCTATTTTCTTCCTTCTACTTACTTGCTTTCCTAGAAATATTATTGTTTCTGCCAACTCTTTGCAATGAAATACTTGATTTGTTTTGCCTCACTCCTTTGGTAGAGACTGGTGTGGTCCATTACATGTAGGCCCTCCAAATATTTTTTTTTTTTAATCTACTATCTCCGTAATTTTTTTCTCACTACCTGAATCTATCCTTTCTGGTTTCAGATATGTTGTTGGCATATCCTTCTGTGTTTGTTGTCCATTGCCTCCCCTTCCTTAGCACTGAACCTGAGCTGGATGTAGATGAGCTGTTTGTCACTGTGGTCCCTCTCCTCTGGGAGGTGGATTTTTCTCAGTTTTTGCTGTCTTTTTCTCCCTCACTCACCACATACAGTGACAATTACTTTTCCATCCTCCTGCTCTACTGTCTGGGAGGTCTTTAATATCCTTTTCTCTTTCTTTTGCTCTCAGTGGTGTTGGCAAGAATGAGACAGTTCTCTGTCTTTTCTTCCTTCCTTCAAGTCTCCTATGCTCTGACAGACAGCATGTAAAGGTGATATAAAGACAGCAGTAGCTCCCTCAAGGAATCTTTTGAATGCTTTTTCTCACAGCTGTTCAAGCCAGCCTGATAGGGCAGTGGGAATCAGCTGGGGATAACGTGAATAGGATTTTTTCAGCTGGTAATTGTCCCAAGTTTCAGCTTGGAGCATTGAGAAGGATAGCAAACAAGACAATAGCTATTTTGCCATGCTGAAGTGAATTTATTTGTGAGGTATTCCCTCACAGAGTAATTAGCATCAAAGAGACATAAGCTAATTGATAAGCACAGTTTTATAACAAAGACCTAAATATTTACTGTGATATAGAATTATTTAATGTCTAGATCTTTCGTCAGTTGCTGCTTCAAGTTGCTATTTCTAATGCAAATAATTTCCAGTAATGGAGAGTTTACTCAGTTCAAATGAAAAATGCTGCTTTAGTGTGAAGATGAATGCATCACTTAGAATAATGGATATTTCAGAGGTGCACTAGGTAATTTCAGCTTCAGTAGAGATCCTGGTACTTGTTGGTATCTGTTGTCTTTTGTCAAGGGAATTGATCTGATAGCAAGAGCCAAGCTCAGAGGAAGGATTAAAGGTCCCAGACCTCTGATGTACCCTGCAAATGTCTCAAGGAGCCTTGGGTTATGTAGCATCAACTGCTGATCTCTAAGGAACAGGACTGAAGTGTTGGCTGGGTGTTATGAGCTCGTATTTAGTCAATAAACCAGCTAATGATGATTTCTCCAGACAGCCCAACAATAGACCTTAGCTCTGTTCTGAATGAACCACTTCTCAGATAACTGAGTTTCCACAGCCAGTTGATATTTACTCTCGGCAAACACTGTTAAATAACGCAAAAAAAGGAAGAGCTAACTGCAACAGCATACTGCCAGTATTTTATCAAGTTGTCATCACAAAATTTTCCCCTCTTGCCTGAGCTGGTAGATGTTTGCCTACTTATGGAAGTATAAGAGGTTGTTCCTTCTGAGAATCTAATTAGCCAAAGCTAGCAAGACAACTAACATTGATTGGATTCTGCTGCAAAGTATATTTTCTTTTGATAAATTCAGTGATACAACATTGTTCATTAAGCAGAATTTGTAGAAAGCAGGGGAAGCAAATAGGCATGGAAGAAAAGACAGTGATTTAATGTTCTCAGAAAGCATCTTAAAATATTAGACGACATCTCTTTTTCTCAGAATCCTGTACCCACAGTACACTAAAATGCATCTTAGTGATTTGTGGCCTTGCGCTTCTGTTTTAAAAAGTTGTTTAACAAAAGGAAAGGGAGTAAACTCTGCTATTTTTCACTAACTAACAGGTAGGAACAGGAAAATACAATAGGAAGAATGTGGTTTCTGTGCACAGTCCATTCATATACTACCATGTGACAATAGCAAAGCATTGTTTCCATGCTACACTCAGTAAGGCTTGACATCTCTTGCAACCCTGCTTATCAAATTACTCCAATGGGCAAAGGGTATTTCCTTATGAGTGTCACAACAGGACAAACATCTGTTTTCTCTTTTCGATTCTACCCACAAACTACTAAAATAAGAAAGAATATGCAAATTATAGTTATTTGGAAATAGGTTAATCAAACAGATGTCTTATTTTAAAGAATCAAAGAAAAGGCAAAGAATACCTGCATGGCTTAAAAAGTAAAATGAAAAAGAAAAAAAGATCCTTTCCCTCCCCGTTCCTCTCATATGATAGACAGGTGCTTACCAGTTTGCATAGAGTGCTGTTGTGAGTTTGATGGCTTCTTCAAGCTTTAAAGTGTTCCTCCCATGAGTGAAGCACTGCACTGAAGGAATGATACGGGAACCCTTTTTCATGCACAGAAATCACATATTTTCCATCCATCACACGGTTCCAGTCTCTGACTTTACTCTGCATTATTTGCAGTCAAAGTCAGGATTTAAAGAGAAAACTATTTGGTTGAGACAGGTAGCAGTATTTCAGCTTTAGTTATAATCACACACTGACTGCCACAAAATAGAGCCAAGTTTTCTGAGCAGGTACAATACATATGGAGAAAAAAGAGTAATTGAAAGAAACCAGAAAATAGAAAAATACTTGAAAAAGATATCTTGGCACTTTAGACTGTTAAAATATTGGGTTAGTTTGACTGCTGATGATGTCTCTGCACTTTGGGAGTTTCCCACATATTTGAGAATACCTGGTATGCTGCTAAAGCATTGTGTTTTACAATTTGAGTTATATTTCTAGTTATCTTAGTGGTGCATGTAATGTATTTTCAGTAAATGAAGGAAGAATATTTTCTCCTTTTCAGAAAAGGGGAATAAACTTTTCCCAAACTGATCAGAAGAGGCAAATCAAATTAAGGAAATGAATGCAAAATTATTGAAGATATCAAATGATACAGAAAAACAATAGATAAGATAGTAACAGCAGGTTACTTTCTCTCTGTAACTAAAAATAAAAGGTAAGAGAGTCCCTCGTGCCTTACCTCTATTATGTGAGAGATACGCACATACCAGTGGTTTCTGATTTAGATCAGAAGAGATTTTAAAATAATTAATATTTAAGCATTCTGTAATATAAAGAGTGCAGACCAGTGTTTTCAGAACACCAAGAAAATTGTAGTTGGTTTATGGAGACATGACTCTTCAGGACTCTTTTTTAAAATTAGTTATCGATACAAGTAATGCTTGCATTAACATTGTAAAATTTTCCTGGTTTCTAAGAACATGCCAGCTTCTGGCATCTTCTCCCAGAAGCCACCCCTGGCAGCCCTCCCCCACCACCAAAACCTTGCCACATAAACATGATGCAACCTACAATATTCAGCTCTCTGTTGTCTGTTATTAAGCAGAATGCTGAATGCAGCAGAAGAATACCAAACTAAGCAATGATTCAGCACAGAAAGTAAGCAAATCTGTGAGTTACTGGGACTATTCAAGGACATAAAAGACACACGTATGTTTAAATGCCATAAAGAGACCGGGTCAGAGATTTTTAAATACGTGATTCACCTTGGTTAACTGTAACATAATTTACATAATTACTCCTTTGTGGATAAATTAGGAAAAATAAGATTATTAGTAAATTTTAATTCCTTAGTCTCTATTTTGCTGCTTATTAAGTTCCCAAAATATTAAAATCTGATTTTTAAATAGAAAAATGTAATAAGAATATAAAGTACACACATTACTTTATTTAACTATTGCTAGTATAGAATTTTTTAGAAAGGATTCTATCCTTAATTTCAATCATACTTACCTTTGCCAGTGTTGTGCTGTCAACCTGAAAAAACTCTCCAGATAAATTTGAATATTGGCAGCCATCCACCTATTGAATCTGGTGACTGAAGTTAGCTGCGGTGTTCATTTATGTTCTGAGGGACTTATTCACAAATCTTTAATGAAACTTCTATGCCAAAACTGTGCAGAATGTATTTATTTTTCTTGCCATTTGTCAGGGTCAAAGTACATATTTCTCCAAAAGTTGAGGCTTTCTAAAACATTCAGGATGCCAAGTTCTTTGGCTTCAGAGTTGCATGAGTGAAGCCAGAAAATAGATGGATCTGGCACTTTCAAAATTGCTTAAAAATAGAAATATTACAAAAGTTGCACACATGTGCAATAATACTACTTATTCTGACAGCGGGGACAGTGTGTACATTGTACTTTTTTCTTCCTTTTTACTTATTTTAAAGACATAAGCTTAGTCAACCCTCCTAATTGTAGGTACCTAACTCAGCCAGCTTTTCCTTGCCTTCAGAACAGCAAACTTGATCATCTTCTATGCAATGAAATCTCACTGTGCTGAAAGTCACTCACTGAAACAGCAGTGAACATTAACCTTTTGCTGCCTCTCATTCTTACACATCCATTGCTGCACCAAGAATTTTCCTCACTTCAAAGTTCCACTTTCCTTTGTTTTGTCACTGGAGTTGTTCATTGTATATGACAAAAGCCAGATACTTATCTAGGTAATCTGAACTTGCATTTACAGCCTACCAAGCAGCAGACATGCTTGGAACGATAAAATATTTTATATCATGAAGGTGGAAAAAGGTCCTTGTTCTCCATAGGAATTTGAGATCAGTCACCATTTAATGCCTGGAGTTCATGGGAATGAGTTCTGGGCTTTTGACAATATTTGTGTGGCAACTTGACCAAGTGGGTTTTTAAGTTAACTAGAAAGATGAATTCAAAGGTGTATTCTGAGCCCCTCTGTGAGCTCCACTGAGAAGAGACATGACATTTGCACCTTGTTACATACCTGTATTACCGTCTCAGGCAAAAGTGCACAGCTCTACACCATGTTTTTTTGCTGAAGAAATGAAAGGAATAGAAAACTTCTGGAACAAAATTTATTAGACTGTGAAAGGCATGGTGGGTACAGACAAATCATTTCACTCTTACCTTTTACCATGCTGAAACATCTTTCCTTGAATGTTTGACTTCTGTGATTTGGGAGAAATACAGCATGAGGAGAATACTGAAGAGAGAAAGAATCTTTCCAGAATTCTTTAGCAAATCAAAATATGCAATGTATTTTCCTAATAAAAAATGAAGTCTTAAATATAGGTCATCTCATCACTTCCATATTGCAAGACTATTAATCATTAAAAACCAGTTGTGTAATATTCATGCAATGCTATCATGAAGTAAGTGTTGCTGGGTACTATTTCATGAACATCCAGTTCTGATTTCGGTTTTTCATCACTGATCTTTCAAAACTGGTGGTTCTTTTTTCACCTGTTCCCTCATAAATATGTCAAACTCGATACTATTCACCCTGCTTTTTCGTTATTTATAATTTTTATTACTGAAATGTCTGAATGTTTCAAACATGGAGCTCCCTGTTGTGCTAGATGCAGTATACACAACTAGTAAATAACAGCCTGCTCACAAAGTTGAACATTAGCATCCAGGAAGAGCTTTCCTGAAACTATGGAAACAACAGAAGAAATTATAGGTGTTAGGAAAAACAAAAAAGGTAATATAGAGTAATTAATACTGGATTTTCTCACAAGGTATTTATGTGTGACAAGAAAGTGCAAACTTTGACATGAATATACGTAAATACCAGGATTATACTTACGACATATGACTAAACAGCTTCAATCAGGGTGTCTAGTACAGGAATGAGAACAGTCTACTTGTTGAAGCTGAAGAGAAGTAAGGACTGAAAACATAGTAGAGGACATTTTGAAGAGTTGTAGAAAAAGCAGTATTTTTTTATTTCAACAATAAGAGCACAAACTTCTGTGCAACAGCAGCTGGGAGAGAGGAGTGAGAGTTATATGTGAGAAATACTCTGCAGACACCAAGGTCCAAGGTGAAGCAGAGGGAGGTGATCCAGACAGTGGAGCAGAGATTCCTCTGCAACCCATGATGAAGACTGTCCCATGGAGATCCGCAGTGAAGCAAACAAGCAGCCTGAAACTGCAGCCCTTGGAAAGCCAGTGCCGGAGTAGGCTCCCTGCAGGGAATTGCAGCCTGCAGAAAGACGTTTGCCAGGAGCAGGTTTTGCTGACAGGACTTGGGATGCCCTGGGGAATTCTGTTCCTGAAGGACTGCATCCTTAGGGAGGGAGCAGTGCTGGAACCTTTCTTGAGGAAAACACCCATGGAGAAATTAATGAAGAACAATATCTCACAGGTAAGACCTCATGCTGGAGTAGGTGAAGAACTTGAGAAAACAGCAGCAAAGAGTTATGAACTGACTGCAATCCCCATTCCCCATCCCCCTGCATTGCTGTCAGGGAGGATATATAGAGAATTTGGGATGAAGTTGAGCCCAGGAAAAAGGGAGGGGTAGGAGAAAGATGTTTCTATATTTGTTCTTTTTTCCCATTATCCTACTTAGTTATTAACTGTTAATAAATTAAACTGAATCCCTTAAACCAGGTCTGTTATACCTGTTATGGTATTTGGAGGGTAATCTCTCTGTCCTTATCTCAACCCACAAGCTTTTCTTTGTATTTGCACCCATCCTATTTAGAAGGGGAGTAGTACAGCAGCTTGCTGGACAACTGACGGCCAGCCATGGTCAGCCACAACATCTAGAGTTAATCCTGAACTAGGTAACTAGCAACCTTCATCATTCCTAGAATGGGCAATGCAGCTATGCTAATCTTTTGTTGCAATACTGCCTTTAGTTTGATTATTATAGACTATTTGATCAGAAAATAACTGAGTAACTGACTTCATTGACTTATACATGCCATTTTTCATCTGGAGTGTTGTAACTCCCTATATGTGCACATAATATCTTTAACACTTAGGGGATTCCAACAATATAAAATACTCCAGTACCTTTTCTCCACAGCATAAGCTATCACAAACACTATCAAGTTTATCCTTTCTGTGTTATTTTGTCCCCTCACAGATTATCACATCCATTCAAAGTCTTTGTTCTTATCATAAGAGGTCTCCATGACCTGGTCAAGGCTATCTAACACAGCAAGCAAAATCTCCAAGATAAACACCATTTCTCTGGTAGAGAGGAAATTCGTACAGCGAAGAGGATTATTTGTGTGGAAAACAGAATTTTACACTGGCTGATAAGACTGTGGAGTAAACTCTCTAGAAACTGCAAATTTCACCAGTCATAGTGCCTTCTAGACAAGTCATCATGTTACTTGTATAACCTAAACAGTTTTTGTATATTCAAAACATCTGCTTCTACGTGAAAGCTGCTAGAAGATTGTCTTTAAGACTGAAGAATTTAAGAGAAAAAAGAAGGATGTGACAAACATTCTTATGGGCAGTTAATTTTCCGATGACATTTAGACCAATCATTTTAAAATTTGAGTTCCTGCATCTACTACTCCTGCAATATCTACAAGATTTTGACACTGAACAGTAAGATACATATGGTAAATATATATCTGTAATTGACCTGGTAAATATATATCTGTAATTGACCTGATATTATGCAGTGTTAATATTATTAACATTAAAATAACATATAATGTTATTTTCCAAATAAACTTCTACTTAGCTTTTAAATATGTAAGATGAAAGTCATATCACAAAACCATTGTATGATGGTTTCAGCTGGATATAAGAATGTAAAGTGAATAAAGTGAAGTAGAGAATTGCATCCTAATAAAGATTATTTTAAAATATTTTTTTAAAAAATAAAAATTCCAAAGCATCGATTATTTTGGGGGTTTTTTGTAAATAACTTATGTTCTACCACATATGTTGTAGAAAATCAAATCCTTTTAGTGGTGGGATAATCAAAATATAAGGAGAGTATATGGCTCAATGAAGTTATGAGAGGTGAAGTAGAGACTGAATTCTAAGGATAACTGGTAAAAAGTAGCTAACCAGACTGAAAGGCATTAATTCAACACAGGAGTTAAGCAGATGTTTGATGTTTGTTTTAATGTATTTGCACACAGACTTTATTTGCATTCTGATCCTGAGACAGCAAAAATGCTTACACATATGCTTAGAGAATGTATTTCCTTAAGATAGAAATGTGTACAACTAAATACCTTGATATTACATGCTCAGAATTAAGCATGTGCTCAAATTTTTTCTCTGCAGGTGAATAACCTAGTCTTTTTTAGAAGAGAATATAGGAGCTTTGCACACAAATAAAAACAAACAAATTTGTAATACTCTGATACCACCAGTAAAATTATTGCAGAAATTTTAAATTCTAAACATTATGAGTTTGACTGTCAGTAGTTTTAAGTATAGATTAGGATGTCAAATTTTTTGCACACATGGGTTTTATGTAAGCACTGATTATTGTATTAATAAAAATAGAATGTCTATGAAGATTCAGTGACTGTAGCAGAGTACAGAGCAGTTTTGTGGCAAACTATTGCAACCATCTACTAACAGTATTGTACACTATGAACCATTTTTAATGAATCCCAGCTGGTTTATTTAATCTCACAAATAGAGTGAAGATTATTCATGGCTTCTGGGAGGCTTGTTATCGGATAATATATTTGAGGGATTTTATGGCCTCTTTCAATAATTCTACAGACAAGGCCAGCTTGAGAGAATTAGTGGACAAATTCACTTGAAGAGCTATTGTTGCTCTTGAGTGTTCTGTTTCTGTAGAAACCACTTCCTCAAATTTACTGCAGTAAATTTCTTATTTATAATCTGATTTATTTTCAAGCAATCTTGATAACATTTTTCCTTAAACATTTGTCCACAGCTGGCCCTCAACCATAACCACTTTCAGTGTAATCACAAGACACTATGCAACAGAAATTAATATCTCACCTACTGTATGACAATTTAGCAGACTTTATAGTCCCTTAAAGAGCAATATTATAAAAATATGTATAAACAATTTTAAAAAAGTATAGGAAGCTTCAGAATGTAAATTGAAATTAAAAAATACAATCTGACATAAAGTAATAGAGGGCAGCAAATGGAATGTTGGACAAGTATCTTCTTTTCCTTTACAAAATTAGTTTTCACTTTTCACTTTGATCAGAACCAATTCAGGGATAAAGTCATGCAAAAAGTCATGAGTCTCAGTTTGAGTCATGCCTCCTTGGAGCTTTTTTATGGGTCCTGGGGCACTATGAATTATGTCTAGGCATGCTACAGAGACAGAGAAGTCTTTAGTAGCGACAGGCACTCTCTATCAGAAAAACCTCATTTGGAGTATGAGCTACAACATCGCATGGTGTGCAGGTGGCCTCTGCCACCTTCTGTTTTCTGTTTTTATCCTCTTCTATTCAGCAGGAGATACCTAAGGCAAACTGGGAAAAATTTCCAAAAGTGCCATGCTGAGCTTTCACTAAGAGAAGAAATAAAGCCACAGAAATGTGCTGTTCACAAAATATTTCACATTCTATTAAATTCTGGAGCCAACCTAGTTCACATATTTTTTGAGTAGCTTGAGCAAACACATGGTTTAAAAGAAGATAAATTCAATTTTAGTATATCCTGGCTCTTGACAGAGATGCTATGGAGCTTGTTATTCATATGAAGTTTCAAAAGTATTATTATTTGGGCTACATTTTAATTTCTGTAAGTATGAACCTATTTTCACTTTTAAGTTATTTTTCTTTTACCGTAAATAGACCATAAAGGCAGCATGAGAAAAACTCAATATATACACTGTGAAAGGAAAGAAACTACCTTTCAGTGAAAAAAGTTTAAACATTTGCACCATCAGTTTTGAAAGATCAGTGATGAGAAACCAAGTAAAAAGAATGGTTAAGGAATGCTCCATGGATACAGTGATGGTAGCAATACTCTACACAGTAAGGAAATCAATATAACTGACTGGGGATCTGGAAGGGAGACTGTAAAGAGTCATCAAGGTAGCTTACATACAACCTGCAGAGAGTAAGTGAATGACTGACACAGTAGGATTTGAAAAGAGTTAAGGAGTCAAAAGTCTGGTGGATGATGCTCACCTGTATATTGTCTTACAGAGAGTGAGAAAAAACTCCAAAGACATTCTCTCTTTGACCTTAAGAGATTTTTTTTTCTAAATAGAAAAGAATAAACTGATAGGTCACAATAATCTAATACATTTTTGTAAGCATAAACCATTCTCTTGGACTGAAGTAAGATACAGATGTTTATGCACAGCTGACATGGGAGAGGGTATTAGAAATTTTGTAGATGTTGTTGTTTGCAGTATGGTGATTTTCACAGTTTGCTGGGATAGTAGAATATACACTAACCTTAACTCATAGCAAATATTAAACAAAGATGTAAAGTCTCCTTATGGAACAGAAAGCTTAAAAAATAGAGGTGCTGTGATGCAGTTCTTGAGCTGTGAAAGACCTTCCTTGTCTTTCGTACACCTAGGTTATGAAGAGAAGTCTCATCTCATCTAGATGAGAAATGAGCTGAGTGTAAATGACAATGTCTGCTTTTTTAAGAAAGCTGCAAGCATGTGCAAACCAGACATCAGGAGAAAGACACTCAGAAACATCTAGGAAGGTACTTTGAGCTACAACCTTATGAGACGCTAGGAAATAAAAAATACTAGACAATTTTCTGGAAAGAAAAAAAGCCTTGGAATTATGAATAATGATCCTCTTTCTATTTAGTTCATTGTAGCTTCAGGCTTTTATGACCTTTTGCAGTAGCACTTAAAACACATATCTGGTTATGTATTCAACACTTGCTCCCAAGCAGCATGAAACCAGCAGAAAAACAGATAAGAAACTGATCACTGGAAATCAGGTGAAAAATCAATAATGTTTTCTCTTGTACGGGTGGGAAGGAAAATTATGTAATGAAACTTAAGCAGGAAAAGGGCTACTTGCAGTTTCTCCCTGACTAGGTACCCTTTTCCTGCCTTGGCAAGCATGGATTACAGAGGAAGAATTACAGAGAAATATTTCTTCTAGTACTATTCCTCATCAAGAATATCTTAATATGTAGACAGATGTTGTGGGGTTTTTTAACTTTTACTTGACAAAAGTACTGGGAATGAGGAAGTGGGGGAAGAGAATGAGAGAGTACTAACCCAGAAAGGATTAGGGGGTTGAGATTTGTCAAAGATGCCCAAAATTAAATCATCTGATCCTATTCTTACCAAAAATTTAAATCTTTCCCCAAGTGAATGTCATGAGCATAGGCTGACACTAGTTCTTGAGTTGAGAAAGAAGATATAGTCTTCATAATTGACAATTTAGTGGTCCATAGAGGTAAGAAAGTTTTAAATTATTTAATTAAAAAAAAAAAAAAGACAAGAAATTTATTTAATTACAAAACATTTTTATAAAATCTGAAATGTCTTGGTCTTCTAATAGTCACTTTTTTTCTACTAAACTCAATTACTTCCTGAAAAAGAAACCTTCTCCACAAACTGTTTTTACTTATGTGAGTCTTATTCTGTGTGGCCTTTCAGATCCTTAATTTATCCTTACATCATTGCCCTTCTTTATTTCTATTCTCCTCTGTTTCCATGCTACTATACGTATTTTGTGCAAAATATTTTTTTTTTTTGTTGAGTGTATTAATGTTTCTTATTCCTTAGTCTTGTGCACTATCCTGAGGTGCTGTGCACATTTCTGTATGTGCCTTTGTAAAAGCAAATGTCATAATTCTTCTCTGTCAAGGGAATTATATAGCTAAGGATAGTAAATTAGTAAACACTGTATGATAAGAAAACAGATAATGTAGAGACAGCAGTGATACTGTGCTCTTGTAGATATCTAAGGTGTGTTTTTTCCACAATATTATATATGCACTTAAAACGTTGGCATTTATTTTGTCCTAAAAGTACTTCTTAGAGATAACTATTTCTAGTTATATATTGAAATAAATCACCACAAGTCTTCACAGAAAAAATCAAAATCTGTAGCTGTTAGGGACCAGGGGATTTTGGCCCCAAACTGCCACTATGAGCCCAGATATGTTGTTCTGTATAGAACAGCCTTTCCTAGTGTCTCAGGCAGGTTTCAGCTTAGCCAGCAGAGAGAAGACACCAAGAAAGCTGCACGGAGAATCCACAGATACTTTATTTCTTCCACAAGGGGTTCCTGGCAGCAGCCTACTGGACAGGGTATAATCAGGGGCTTTTGTAGGGTCAGGGTGTCTTGGAAATGAACCAATAATATGGGGGATTCTGCTCTTAACCAATCTACAAGAGATTTTAGGTAAAAAGAGAACCAATTATCTAAGGGATTGAAAATGGACCAGTAGAATCACAGAGAGATAAAGGAAAGGTTTGCAAAGAGGAGAAATATTTTTTAGAATTAGTCATTCTAAGTAAGCAATTTCTTATCCCTTTCCAGGGAAGACTCTCTCAGGTCTCTGCTTCTTCCACAGCTAGGGTCTCTGCCCCTTCCACAAAAATAATTTTTTTAGCTCCTCCATTTCCATAGGAAAAAAAAAAGGAATAAGCAGTCAGTAAACAGACAGCAGAGTTACGTAAGTACAGATGTTGATTTTGCTAAAGTCAATCCCACTTAGCTTTCCAATAGAGGTTTGGCTGGAATCATCTCAGGGGACAGAGCAGTGGCTGCATTTTCTTAGGCAAGACATTGCACTCACCTGGGGCTGGGTTTTTTGCTAAAACCATATTTACCTGTCAGGTATCAGAAGATAACCCTGAAAGACTGGGCATGGGCAACATGGGATGGGACACAGGACTACAGACACGGCTTTTATACAGATGCTGGTAGTGCTACCAAATACTTACAGTGCAAGTTGGGAATGATTTTGTTCTGCAAATTATTCCTGACACCAATTTATGGAGTCTTTAGGAAGAAAGAACTGACTGTCATCAAACATACTGAATGTTGGCAGTAGAATAGCAGATATGTATTTACCAGAAGGACTGATATTTTCCATGAGCAGTCAAGCATAGACCTCAAATACTTCACTGAGGTAATAGATGCTGCTGCCAACTCAAAGCTCTCTGGGAATTTCTAATGGCTGGAACCACAATAATGTCCTAGCTAAACAGGGGAAGGAAGGTCTCAACTTCAGTCATATTTCAACTTACAGGAATGTCAGAGTGGTAAATAATCACGTAGTGCAAAACACGGATGGCTTAGAAGGGTTGTCCTTAACTGTCTTGCCCCATATTGCTTTTCACTGGGACTGTTGGAGTGGCTACACAGCACCAGGCATTATTAAGGCAGACTGAAAACCTGATTACCATGTCACAGATATAGCAGGTGAAAATAGAAAATTGCATTATACTGAAAAACAAAATGCAATTGAAACAGTAGAGCTGTGTGGTGATGTTTGTTCATCAGATCATTTAGCTAACCTAAAGATGAATTCACTGATTGATGGCCCAACACAATGTCTTTGATAAGACCTGCCTGTGCTATGTGTATTATGTAGCAAAAGGATTCAGTGCAGGTGGATGGCCAAGGATGAGCTGCCAGAAGAAAAGGAGAGCATAGACAGAAAAATCCTGATCCTTAATAAATCTCAGTAGCCCTGGATTGGTAGAGTATGAAACTTAAGGAACAGCCTCAGGATATCTGTAAGGACGCCTAGGTTAGAAGGACATGTAGTTTATAACAATATCTGTTTAAGTGCTATTCAGTGTAAAAGGCAAACAAGAAACTGGAAAATAAACTACCCAAACACACATTACAGGCTGTAATAAGCAGCATATAATGGAGACAGTGGCAAAGATCTAAGCTTCATGATTCTGGCTGATGGGCCACTGAAGAAACTGCCCACGTAAGTGAGTGTCACCCAGAACCTTTTACCTCATGAGAAAGAAACAGGCTCTGATGGGAAAGAGCAAACTGACTGCAAGATACTCAAGGAGGACTTCGTTGTGTGTAAGACTTGTCCTGGGATATTTCATAATAATTGTGAGAATGTGCAAAACTTATTACACACGGCAAAAGGCAATGGCAGGGAAAGGAGAGCATTCCAGCAGATCAGGGAGCAACAAATGCAGGAAATTAGAGGGAAAAGACAGAGTAAGAGTCCATTTGTGTGCATATAAGCTGATCATTGCTCTTGTTTGCCTAAGTCTTGCACCTGATCACCACAGTCTGTCTTATCTTCAAACTTACTAGCCAGTGAGGAGGAAAGCACAATCTGTGAAGACCTAACATAGAGCTGGGACAGGAGACATGGGGACTGTGCCTGGATTCTGGACGGACTCAAGGCCTGGGATAGGATTTGAAGGATTTGCAGATGTGCATGCTTTCAGATAAGAAAATGCAGGGATACATATATACATACCTATAGCTATATCTATATATATCTTTCACTGAAGAATGAAATGCTTCACTAGTGGCCTCTATTTAACAGAATAGGAAGGAGAAATCCCTTAACTAAAATCATCTTAACTAAAATACTCTCCTTTATTCATCATGATGTAAAAAAATTGATCAAAAGACTTCAGAATTTCATAAATGAGATTATATGGTAATGCAATAGATAAAGACAAAGGTGTAATTTCTGTTGATACATATTTTTAATACAAATTGCAGCCTGTCATGCCAACTGACTTCAATGGCTCTGTTTTGCTTTGAGCCTGAGGCAAGAACAGTTTTGCTTCAGAGGAGTAGTCCCTCTGTGTGTCCAGCCACTGGGTTTCATGGCACCTTACTGTTCATTTGTTCTTTCCCTTGTACTCCACTGTGGCTCCTTGGAGGCCCACGTGGCTGCTTTCTTGCCACTTGTACTCTTCACATCAGAGCCTAGGAAATGGGAAAACTTGAAAAACCCAAATCTGATCAATGAGAAGAAAGGTAAGCAGTGACAATTACTTACCAGGTTTTCTGTTGCCTTGTTTATTTGCAGATGTCTCTGATTGGAGATTGGCAGTGTCTACCAAAAAACATTGCACCACAATGTGTCAAACTTTGCTTTGTTCTGGTGTTTCAAGTAACACATCAGACTTTGTAATGTCTTTGTAAAGAAAATAGAGTTCTATTTACTTTAATAATAAAATGTGACAAATGCATACTAACATATATTTCCCTAAAGGACAGAAATTATGTTTTATCAGATCATCAAAGATGGGCTCACTAGGCATGTGATTTGCAATGCCTTAAGGCATCCATTTAGATAGTGTAAATTGGGTAAATGAAGATAATTATCACTGTAGTTAACCAGTGATAAGTAAGTAAAAGTTTATACTGTTGTATGACAAGGGGTTTTAATTACTAATAAAAATAATTATTATTTATAATTCTCTTTATTATGATATTATTTTAATTAATGTTTATTACATATATTATTTATATTGTGTATTATTGTATTTATTATTTTTAAATTTATAATTATTATTTTACTTAATAGAAATGAAGGGATTTGCTGCTGTGATTTAACATTAGGCTTTTAATTTACATCTGCTTTGCAAAACTACCATGAAAATTTACTTGTAAAGGAAAAAAGTCCATTAACACCAACTGTCACAATAGTTAACAGTAAAAATTATAACACTTATACATTTTATTCAGCTATCAAAGACAGCCCATTTAGCCTGAAAATAACTGGAATTTGAAAAGAGTACTTTGTTTAAAGTCAAGGCAGCCTCCATCAGAAAGAATTCAGACCGCAAAGTCATAGACAATTTTTTGTTATGAATTTTGAGTCTTTTTTAAACTACCCAAGACTGAAAGCAAACACTGGAAAATTAAGAAATAAATCAGAATAAGCTATAATATGCATCGAATCTCAAGGATCCCAAATTAAATTAAACAGTAGTTTGGTATCTAGGATTCTAAGGGACCCCTGCCACTACTGATTTACCTGTTTATGGCACTGTTTGTGCCAAACATATCTCTTAGTTCAGATGGGGGATCCTATAGCTGCAGTTGCATACTTTGCAGTCCAGCCTAAGCTTTGTTCAGCTTTGTATTTATTCAGTCACCTAAGTTGTACTAATGAGGCTCTCGGATAAAAAAATGTCTCTGGGGTTAGTCACATGTCCTGGAAGAAACACAACAGACATCATTCTGATAATTTCAAAATTTATTCCTAAATAAATTGGCTCAAGGCTGGAGTTGCAAAAGACCTTTTGGTTTATCTTGCCAACCATGAATGTCACCTTGAGGAGATATCCATTGCCTGATCATTCAAAATGAGAATTTATAATATATGGTGTTAGGTTGCGTATATACTTGCCCACATTGGTTAATCCCAACAGACACACAGCACTTTCACAGAAAGTGGCAGCACCAACAGCCTCATCCTATTTCCCCTCACTGTCTGAGAAGGATGGAGGTCCACAGGTGGGAATACACATGCTCACAGGTGAGTACACACCCACAAACAGGTGCAGTGTGGCTCCCATCCACAGCTGGGCTCAGACACCCAATCTGCCCAGTAACTGCTCCTGGATCCCAGCCTCCCCAGTTGTTGGTTCCTGGTCATGTGAATCAGTGGAGCCACAGTCCCACTCTGCTTGCTGGTGCTCAGACCTGCACAGACACACACACATATAAGCATGGACAGAGCTGACACTGTCCCCAGGAGACCCCAGCAGCATGCAAACACACACACACCTGCACTGGCTCCTGGTGCTGCACTGCAGCCAGGCAGGCTCTGGCCCTGGTCCCACCTGGGGCCAGCATGGGGTATCACTCACTGGGCTCTCTCTGGTCACTGGCCCCAGACACACAGTCCAGCCCAGCTGCTGGCACCATGATCCACCCTTAGCCCAGGCTGATACTCCCCCACCCACGGGCCCTTGCAGTCCTTGTGGGGCCACGGCCAGACAAGCTGCTATTTACACACTTCCAGCTCTGTTTGTCCCCTCACACCTTTATTTTCTCACAGTCGTTCCTCTCCAAATCATCTGAATCCATCCCGTTCTCCACCTCTGGTTTCTTCTCTAAATATCCCATGGTAAGATTTATGCAATCCCAAAACACTCTTCCCCAGCATCCCAAAACATGTTCAACACCTCTAGCAGCATGTCCATGGTCTGGAAGAGGATATGGAGCTGCTCCTCTTGGCCTACCATGATGAGGGTCATACCCAGACACTGGGGCTGAGCCTTTCCTGAGACAGTCCTTAGTTTGTGGTCCCACTTGTCCTGTGCTCCTCTGGCTTGCAGAGACAGGGCTGTGATGGCTGATGACTCCCTGACGTGGGGAGCTGGGGCACAGTGATGTCTGAGCTGCTCCATCTGCCACTGTCTCTGTACTCCTTTGTGAATGTTTGGGTAAGTTTTTACACCATATGACATGATATAACACAATATTTAATATTTAAAATTTCAATTTAAAATAAATATTATATTTGGAGACTAAATGTTTTTCAGAAATGCAACTTAGCACAAGCTTCTTTCATTCAATGTCTTTTTTACTAAAGCTAAAGAAAACACAACTTCAAAGGAAAGTCAGCCTGAAAAAGAATCCAAGATATTTCTTTTTGATTTGATATGAAAATTGCAAACTTAATCGCACAAATATCCTATAATTATCTTCAGTCATAAAATGCACTGTATTGTGCCTACTGAGATCCAAACCAGAGAATCTTTTTTAATCAGTTCTCTACAGTCTCAAATGTTTTCTGTGTTGCTTTATTACTAATGCTGCTTCTATCTGAAAATGTATGTCCCTGAGGCTCTGACAACTTTTAAAAGATGTTTAGACAGCATGGTTCAAAGATGAGAATTAGGGAAAATTCCTATTAATTTCAAGGATGTCAGCTAAAGTGCCTAAAATTAATCTAGCATCTGGCTGCAGACATTGGGCTATAACATAGTAAGAGCCCTTTAAAACACCTGAACTGTAGGAAAACTTGTTTGTGCCTGATGCACTGCTGTGACCACATATCACCCCCAAAGCTTTTGTGAAAGGTAAAATCTATACTGAGGGCAGTCATAGAGACAGGGAATAATTTTCAAAGGCATCCATAACTTTTTAGATGTGATTTTTCACTCACAATGAAAACTCTTGAGGGCAAACACCAAGTGTCCAGCTAGCTGGAAACATTCTCACACAATAAAACCAGAATCTCTTTGACAATAATTTTTCCCTATCAGCCACCAAGAAGCCATGTTACTGAATCCAGTAAATCTACTGAGATTCTCTAGAGAGCTTTTCAGGGAAGCCAGAATAATATAATCTTCAACAGCCTTCTCCATCTAAGCTTCCTTCTATCCTTGATGTACTTTTCCTTTGTGGCCAACATCAGGTAGTACATCGCTATTCCCTGGTGCTGAACTCTTTGGATCTTGTTTATTTTCATTGCCATCTTATAACCTTCTATCAATCTTATGATGACGTTTTGAAATGCACTACAATAATTTTCTGAACTGTTTTAAGACTTCACACAAAATGAGGGTGGGGGGCCACTGTTATTTTTATGTCTCGTTTTTGTTGTTTGGCCATTGCCCTTTTTTGTAGATCTTGTTTTTTCTCATCAGATTTTTTTACCTTCACAGAAATGGACACTGAGGAGAGCTAAATTTAGATGTATTTCTTTATCTGAAACTAATGCTCTCGGAACCAACAGCTTAACTGCTAACAGAAATGCAAAATACTCTCCTGGAGATTTTCCATCTCTTCATGAAATGGCCTGGACGTTTCTAGTAGGAGAATCTCTCTTTTCAGGTGCATCAACACAGAAATCCAGCAAGTATTTTGTGTTCTCTGCCTGCTCATTTCTAACAAAAGAGTTGTACACACACTGTCATCCAAGTGCACATGAATAAAAGAACTTACAAGTTCATGAATTAATAAGGGCGAAATATATAGGCATTTGTGAAAAAGGCATAAATACAAGATACACAAGAGGATAATAGATGAGTTTCGCTCACAGGGGACAAGTTTGATTATGTCATAGTTACATGTACATACATATAAAATTTTAAGTGATTTTTTTAAAATATGCACATCTTAGATTTCACAAGGTATTGAATGTCTTAAATGTTTGTTTCCAAGTTTTTCTTTCCTATAAATAATTTTAAGGTACTGTAATTTCATTCCCTGGTTACAATGGCCCATGACTTCACATTCATTGCCCATTGAGAACTGTACCATTGCTCTCTTCAACGATATTGTCACTTAATTCACATAAAAACCCATAGAGCTCCTTCAATATAGTAACACAGAAACAGTTGCTGGGATCAGTAGAAAGGATTTTAGTATATCACCTGAACTTCAACAGGTGTGATGTTTATCTGTAAAGATTAAAAGGGACTTAAATGCAGCATGAAGAATTATTTTATGATACCAGGGGATTTTTTTTTATATTGTGAACACCAATCACAATATTCAACCTTATGAATAAGCAACTAAAAATGTATTTCTTTTATGTGCATTCAAAATGCAGTCTGTGTAATCAGAATCAACTGGCTAATGTATCAGTCTGTGAGAATACACTATTTGGCAAGAAGGAAGCTTCAGGGCATATCCCACAGTTTCACAAGTGTGAATGGATGAAAGCGAAAATTTAAAATACATTCTGTAAATCAAGTATATGGTTATCCTTTAGGGTGCAATTTGGCAAATCTTTTACTCTAGTCCCTCCTATTTTTTAATTTAAACGTACATTTACTCAATACCAGCCCCAATAAAGTACAATTAAATCTATTCAGATCACACAGAAGAGTGCACTGTGTATGAGATTTGAAGAAGTAAAAAAGACTGCTTAAAATAAAGCTCAGCTGTGCTACAAGTAGGAGCCAAAGAAATAAATAATCAGCAAAAATGAGTCCTGTTTGTAATTCAGCAAGAAGGCTACATTAAAATAGTTAATATCTTAGAGGGAAAAAAATTAAGTCAAGGAATCCAGAAATAATTTGCACGAATTTTCAAAGGCTCTGCATGCTCAATGTTGTCTCGTATCAAAGATTGTTCTGGAAAGAAGCTGGCAGGTTCCACACTGGTTCATTTTAGAAGCATGAATGTCATTCATTAGAATAGCATATGAAATTAATTGCTTGCAGCATTTGGGTGAATGGTGCATTTGTAGCTGATGTAAATCATTCATTCTTCACTTGCTTAGTTTCACATCTTTTTGGAGATGGCTGCAGTCCATGGCTTGAACCCCAAAACATAGTAGTGATGGTACAGTTAATAAAAGTAATAGCACTAATAGAAAATCCAGCAGCTAGTGCCTATTATCAATAATCAAGACAGAAAATGCCTCCACTGTAGAAAAGAATTATCTGAGAAATTGCACTGCATAATTATGAACCAAATTTTTGATAGTCTATTTTGGTTAGTCAACAGCTCTTAATCATTAAGCATACCCCAGAAGATAATATCTAGGAATTTGTTAAGACACTGCATTCCCCAAAGATGTTTAAAGCCTGTATTGTCAGCCTCCCTATCCCCTTAACATAAAAATCTGGTTGGTCCTGCACATTATGCTCTTTTATATTGAAAATTAGTGTCAATCCAGACAATTTATTGATTTTTATTCCTAAAATATAATACAGGTGCAAATGTTTGTGCAGAGAATTATAATTCAAATGGGGCTGCAAATATGCATGGAAACTTTTCATGGGGCAATCAAATCTGCAAATGTAGCAAATGCGTGTTATAATTTAAATAAATCCATTATTTTCATTCTTAGAACCAGTGAAAATATCAGAAATTGTGGGTTTGGTTCCTTCTAAATGATTTGTATGTAGGCTGAAGTCACCAAAAATCACTCTTGCAGCAAAGGTGAAGTTAAGGCATTGAATTGTCTGCATTAGGAAGAAGCGCAGTCCAGTCACTGCAAATTTGTAGAGAGAAAAAGCAATTAAGGCATTGCATTTATGCTATATGACTTTCAGGGGTTGCTACTTCAGACTAAGTGGTTCTGACCCACTTGCTGTGTGCAGCTGCATCACAGGCTTTGTATTTTTGTGTGAACCAATGTACAGGAACTAGAGGTGACTGGGAGAGTCACTTGAAAAATGCACTTCTGATCTAAAGACAAAATCCTACTGCAAATACTCTCTTAATGCTGAAGAAAATAGAACCCACCAAAAGTCAGAAATCTTGCTTTGGTTTGCACCTTCGACCCACCTGAATTGGTAGACCCCTTCAAAAAGACAGTCCAAAACACTGGTTCAAAGAGAAGGAGCTTTAAATCTTGTTTACCAGGGCAATTTCACTTTGCATTCCTAATTAAACATGCACTGAACTAGGGGTAAGATTTAAGATCACTCACTTCCTGGGTACAGGTGGTAAATTCAATATGAATTATGCAAGGACATTCATTGTTCATATGAACCAAGCAGGAAGTAGGTCTCTTTTTTTTTTTTAAATGTCCTAACCAGGCCATAGAATTACTCGCAATAAATATTTCAGTGTACTAAACATGGTGAATTTTCACAGGATATTCAACAGGATAGACTGAGAGCAACTCACTGCACCAGCAATAGGAGAGAATTGTATTCCCAGATACAAGCACAGACTATGATTTAATGTCTTAACCACTTCATTGCCGGAACTGAGGTGGACTCAAATTTCCCTAAGCAAAAAAGCATTGACATCCAAGTGCCCTCCAGACACTCTCAAAAAGGAAGGCGCTTCCAACTCCTCAGCATCTGCAAACACCTAGTACTCTGTCTCTTTTGGCTTTGAACATGTTTTTCTATGTAATAGATATAACTGGATGAATGTCATGGTAAAAAAAAAAAACCTGAAGTGAGAGTGGTGTTTGTACCTCTACTGAGTCCTTATGAAACTGGGTTTGTTCAGAAACCTTTTTTCATTATAATTGCCATCAATTTCAAGGCAAAGATTTCATGAAGAGGAACTGAATATTATAGCATATCATTTTACCCACCTCACTGGCAGGAGGGATGCAAGGGAGGAACACAACAGCCAAATTAAGTCATTGTGTCCATATGCATTATGGATGGCTTAACTGGTGTTTACTGAAATCGTATTCAGTTCAATTATTATTAGATCTGTACTGCTGTTTTAAAAAATAATGATTAAAATATGTTGCAGCTATGTATTATCTTTATCTTAATGGTTTTAATTTCACTATCTTTGTGGAAGCCTCAGAGCATTCTTAACTAAGAATTTAAGTCTAATTTTGCATTTCTGAATAATAGGATGAATATTAACATCAAATACTAATACTCTGGGATTGTGAGCCTTCTTACTTTCCCCACCTTGTGTCTTTTTCTCACTGCTCTGTTTGAAATCTCTTCTTAACACTTTGTTCTTCTGAAGTGCTTTTAAAAACCCATGGAAAAGACCAAGGAGTAAGTGTTCTGTGATTCTGTGACCTCTCTTTTTCATGAGACTGCCATAATTACCTGTACAGGGGGTATTTCATACTGTATCAAACCTTCTCAGTTAACACAGCATTTAAGGAAACAGTTTTTGCCTAGAGGGTTTGTAGAGCATGAAATCTCTTTCAGGACTACACAGGCATTGCTATCCAGCCCCACTGTGACCAGCAGGCAAGTAGTGCAGCTGTGGCCATGCTCATTTCCTTGCAGGAAGCCAGAGATCCTACCTGGCTATCCTTACCTAGTCAAGTCCTCTGCTGCTCCCAAGAGCAACAGAAGCTCAAGGTCAACCAATCTACAGCCAGGGTAAGGAGAAGGATCCAGGAAGAAGTTGTGGTGCTTCTTTGACAATTCAGAGCTACCAATTCTACTGCAAGGCAGCGCAAGAAGGGGTTTAACAGGGAGGTAAAAGCATCCTGGGTTCTCTACATGGCTATAACTTATGCAATGGCTGCTTCCCTGGTGTCTCTCTGTGACAGTGATAAGGTCCTCTCTCTCTCTCAAGCGCAGGTAATGCTTTCCTATTCCTATCACCCTTACTTCCTAACACACGGTGAAGCTGATTTCTAGCACCTTGTTTCTAGCATCTCATCTTCTAAAAGCAGTATCCATATTGTGAATCATGACACTTCTTCCCCACCAAATCAGAGTTCCCACTAAAGGTGGATTGGTCAGATTTTCAATGTATTTAATAAAAAAAGTCTTGCAAACAGTATGCACAGTTATACATACATACACACTTGCATCTATTGAATGCAGGAATACTAGCAGTACTATATATGTGTATTCACTAATTTATCATCCAAAGTTCAAAGGAATTAGTTTAATTTACTGTGCTTTTGAACTAAAGTAATACTTATATGTTTAAATGTTTGTCGTCATTTAGTTGTGATCATGACATACATCGCCTCAGAGAATGAACAGTACTCAGTTTAAAACATAATGAAGACCTACAGAATGCAAATTACAGACCAAGTAAACATATTTACATAATTTTTTCAAATCAATGTTAATCATAATTTATGCCATGAAATGGAAAATGATATATATTCTTTCTCAGATTTTTTTCTTGTGTTTTGTGAAGAATTTTTCTTGGTTATTTTTTTCCTTCCAGAAGTGTGAACTTCTTCCTGTCAGCAATTATGCTTGCTTTGCACAGTAGAGGACAGAATGCATTTTTTTCTTTTACTGCTGACTCTATCCACATTTTGCCTGATATGCTTTTCCATCCTCACCTTCACCTTCTGCACCCTGTGAACATAAAAGATAAAAAAATAGATTAAATACAAGGCACCTGAAGAAATGGGGATGAACACACAGGTTTTCTTTCCTGTGTTCAAAGCAATATTGTCACATTCTCCAGTAAAAAATCTCTCATATACATGTGGGGTTCACATGAAAATGTATGACTACATTACAAAATACAAATCCAAATTTCTCTTAGTCTCTTATTATTGATGCTTACGAATTGCAAATTTAGCATTTGTCATGCACAAAGGCAGCAGAATCTGACCTCCAAAATCCCTGGAACATGCAAGTTTTGTGTGTTGGGCATGATTGTTATTGGAATAAGATACCTCAAAACTCTTCTGGAACAATTGTGTTCTGCAACTTTAATTTTTAGTGCATGTTGTGAAGAAAATGTTTATTTTGCATATATTCCTCTTCTGATTTGTATCTGTTAGATAACCTGGATTTTTTGTCCACATATTTTAAAGAGAATTACTCCTCCATATATACTTTCTTTCTCATCATAAAAGAAATAGGTGTACATATCAATATATGTTTTGGCATTGATTTCTACCGGGGTGTTGATTTATGTACTGCTGTAGCACAGACATTCTTACTGTGTCCATGTACGTGTGTTTGTGTCTCTGAGATAGAGACCTTTTCCCTCTCTTTTCTCTTTTTCTGGCAAACTGAGCAGAAGGATCTATTTTTTGACAGGCTGCCACTCTCAAGAGGGCATAAAATCTGCATTTCCTTTCATCTCTCTGGATTAGTGGATTATCCTGCAGTCTGCTTGGTGACTGAGATACTTTATACCCTTCATCTCTGAGTTCTTAAAACTAATATAACAACAGCAGGTGCATTTCTAAGATTTGGCACGTGTTGGAGAGTGAGAGGTTTTATCACACAGCCGATTGGTATCTTAAAAGCTCAATTTTTTATTTCTTTTTTCACAGAGACCTCATTTTAGCAACCAACAGTATCATAATAAGAAAGTCACACTTTTTATTTTTGCTTCATTTTGTGATAAAAGCACATCAAACAACAAAGTTGGAAGCCTGCCTCTATTATTTGATCTAGTTTCAGAAGGGAGGAGAGATGGGAGCCTACAGAAGAAAAGAAGAGAATTAATTAGAGCAGCAAAAACTGTGTAAAGAGGAGGGTTTGTATGATGGTCTCAAGTGTAATGCTGGAATAGGAAACAAAATTTAATTTAAGGAGAAAACCACAACAAAACCTGTAGAAGAAAGTTCTGTTCCAGTTAACTGTCTCCCAACTTTAATCTACTAGCCAAATTCTAACAGATCTAAAGGACTTGCCCTCACTTCCACTGCACAAACAAATACCAAAGCAACTGGAAAAAGCAGATGGGGTATGCTGCCATTCCCTACTGCTAGCCATGGCCCTCTTTCACCCTGGCTCTCACCCTTACCTAGAGAACCTCAGTGAGCCTGGACCAGGTTTCCCAGGAATGGTAGCAGTGTGGTTTTTCCTGCAGATGTCTCAAGTAGGTAAAACCAGCAAGCAGCCAGTGATGAGAAGCAAAAAAGAACAACAACAAAAAATCAGAAATACCAAATGAACTGAAAAATGAAAATTAAAAAAAGCCTACAGAAAGGATTTTAATATTGGATCTCTGAATGGCTGAAATTTAAGGGTTCTGCATAGTTTTAGGTATGATCTTTCTTTTTCTAGGCCTTTCATTTTTAAATCAAACCCTTCCCCTATTTTTATACTCAGTTGCTAATCTATTTTATCAATAATTAAATTCTGCCATCTATCACAGAATGTATGAGTCAATTAATTTCTTATCTGTGTCTCTTAAATACCTTATTAGGCTTTTTATGGTCCTGGTTTCTGCTGGGGTAGAGTTAATTTTTTTCTCCTAGTAGCTGGTGCAGTGCTGTGGTTTGGATTTAGGATGAGAACACTGTTGGTAATGATTGATGTTTTAGTTGTAGCCTTTTCTGCTCCTCCCCCCACCACACCAGTAGGGAGGCTGAGAGTGCACAAGAAGCAGGGAGGGGATGCAGCTGAGAAAGCTGACCCCAGCTGACCAAAGGGATATCCCAAACTATGTGGCACCATGCTGAACAATAAAAATGAGGAGAGCTGGCTGGGAGGGTGGCAGTCTGCTGTTTGGGGACAGGCTGGGCATCACTCTGTGGGTGGTGAGGAATTGCATTGGGCACCATTAGCTTTGTATGCTTCTTTTCATTATCAACATCATTATTATTATTATTATTATTATCATTATCATTATCATTATCATTATGATTATTATTTTATCTTCCCTTTTCTGTTCTTTCAAACTGACTTTATCTCAAACAATAGGTTTTGCCTTTTTTTTTCTGATTCTCTCCCTCATCCCACTGTGGGGGGAGTGAGAAAACAGCTGGGTGGTGTTTTGCTGCCTGCCACATTAGGCCATGATATTTTGTTTCCACATAACCTCTAATGATTCTTAACATTTTCAAACTGCTTTGTCACATATCTAGTCTTTTATGTGTGTGCCTCTCAACAAGGTTCTAAATTCTTCTCATGCCCTGCATTTGGAGTTCAGCTGAGATCTACATAGCATCTAATGTATGTTCTGTCCCTGTCCATAACCACAATCATCATTCATTACTGGGCAGGCTGAAAGTCTCTGAGACCTTTCACGAATCTTATTATTTATTTCTGATAGTGTCAGCATTGTATGGAGCATTTTTGGATACACAAGACCAAACAGTCATTTCCCAAAGAAGATCATACAGTCTCTAAAGAGAGCAAGCCCAGAGGATAAAGACAACACAGGGATCAAATCTCCTAGCTAATTCTACTGAGTGAGTAGCAAGATGCAGCAATCTGTGTACTCTAACTATGGACACAATAAAAAAGGAAATAAAATACTGTCTTGTAATTATGCTCATTGCATTATCAAGTTTTGGGGCTTTTTGTTATACTTTATAGTTTTATCCCTTAAAACAAAATTAGATACTAATTTTTCTTTTCCCTTTTGTCAAAAGAAAAATTATTATAAATACTTTGGAAATTATTTTAGATGTTGATCCTAAATGACACTTAATTACATGCGTAATTTTCAGAATGCCGTAGCATAACTGAAACATGAATAAAGGCTTTAGTAGCACTCAAGAATAAAGACTGTCTAAAGATGATTGCTGTACAAGCCAAACTAAATATAAGTGGTTGATGGGAAGTAAAATCGTCATTTTTTCAGGCCTGGCAAGACAAGAAACAAAGACCATAAGTTTTAAAGCTGAAAATAGATTGCTATAGCATGATCCTAACATATGGCTTAGAGAACAGCTCAGACAAGGAAACAAGATACAAGGCTCAAGCAGGTGAAATGAGGAAGAGCTTGCTCTAAGTGCACTACTCTACATTTATATCTTAGTTTGATATCTGCAGTAAGACATCAGAAGCAATGAGAACAGAAAAAAAAAGCAATAGTCAAAGAACTGAAATATTCTTTAAGAATGAGAATGAGGAAAGAACAGAAAGTTGCCACCAGTACAGCATGAGATAGCAATTAAAAGAGAGAAATAACTAGAAAATATGTAACTTCCCTTGAGACAGTCCATGGTCCATTGGAATGGCAGTGAAAAATATACTGAGGTCAAGCAGGCTAAGAAAAAGGAACAGTCACCCATTGCAGCTGTGGGATTTAACACTTGGCAAAGTCCATTGTCACTCACAAGAAAATAGATTCAGTTTCACTGATTATTTCAAATTTCAACTAAATATAGCGGAAACATTTAAAAATGCATTCTTTTGCTTCTGTGCATTTTCTCAACATTGTTGCAATATAAACAGCATTCTGTGCCAGGATGAGTGGTGGAACTTTGTGAGCACTGCAGGGCTGTGACACACTTAACAATAAAAAAGTCAGTTTTAAAAATACAGAATACTCACTATTTTCCCTTTTTAACCATCAGCTTTATTTGGCCATTATTATCATAAATTTGCATTATATTATACAGATTCATAAATAATTCCAAATGTAAAATAACCAGAAGTTATTAAATTGGGAGGTAGGTGCTCCCATGAGAGAACTGCATGAAAGACATAAGAAGACTCGTACTGTGAAAAAAGGCAGCTGTTATTAGGTTAACCAATGTCTAGTTCCAGATACTGCCAACTGCTTTCATCCAACAGCAGGACCTATAAACTCTGCTGCATGGCCTGACCATAGTTACTGACTCACTCTTTCAATCTTCCTGGCTTAGAAGACAGAGTAAGCTAAGTCAGAGAGGGGTGTGTGTATTGTTTGTGTGGCCAGGTTTTGGTCATGCGCAATTACAGGGGGGTTTTCTGTGAGAAACTTCTGGAAGCTTCCCACTATGTCCAAAAGATCCAATGCCAGCCAGCTCCAAGATGGACCCACTGCTGGGCAGGGCTGAGCCCATCACAAGATTGGTAGTGCCTGTGGGAGAATACAGTGAGGAAGAGAAAAAAAAAACCCTGTGCAATGGCAGCCAGAGAGAAGAGTGAGACTATGTGAGAGGAAAACTCTGCAGGCACCAAGTGAAGAACTAAGGAGGGAAAGTGCTCCAGGAGCAGAGATTCCCCTGCAGCCTGTGGTGAAGACCTTGGTGAGGCAGCTGGGCCCCTGCAGCCCATGGAGTACCCCATGCTGGATCATGTGGATGCTCATCTGTGATGAAATCGCACTGCAGCAGGCTCCTGGCACAACCTGAGACCCTGAGCAGAGAGGAGGCCACGCTGGAACACCTTTGCTGCTGGGACCCCCTGAGGGACACACACTGGAGCAGCCAGCTCCTGCAGGACTGCAGCCCGTGGAAGGAATCCACACTAGAGCAGCTCATGAAGAACAGCAGCCTGTGGAAAGATGCACATTGGAGAAGGGGTGGAGGACTGTCACCCGTGGGAGGGACCATATACTGGATCAGGGGAAGAGTGTGAGGAGGAAGGACTAGCAGAGACAACGTGATGAGCTGGCTACAAGCACATTCCCTGTCTGCCTGCATTGCTGCAGCAGAGGAGGGATAATTTTGGACTGAAGCTGAGCCTGGGAAGAAGGGAGGAGTGGAGAGGGTAAGAGAGGGGTAGGAGAAAGGTGTTTAGGGGAGAAGGGTTTTAAATAAAACTTGGGGTTTATTTCTATTTTCCTACTCTGATTTGATTGTAAACAAATTAACTAATTTTCCCAGTCAAGCCTGTTTTGCCCATGACAGTGGCTGGCGAGTGATCTCTACCTGTCCTTAAAATGGAGCCTTGAGCTTTTTATTATATTTTCTCTCCCCTGTACAGATGAGGAGAGGAAGAGCTGCTTGGTGAGGGAACTGGTATTCAGTCAGCATCAACGAAGCACAATAAGAAAGGTATCCTACATTCTTTAATCTCCTGGAAGGTAAAGGGCCTCTCATAGAAGGAGTTATTTACAAAGTCAGCTGATGTATTTCAGTAAGGCCCTAACACTCAAGGCATTATGTTCTCATGCATGTAGCATGATTCGAGTTATAGAGATGCTTCAAGACGATACTGAAATATCATAAAATGAGGTTTCAAGCACATGTCCATAGTGCTAATAAGTCCAATTCAGAGAAACTTTCAAGAGCAGCTAAAAGAACAGTATAAACTTTAGCTTCAGGGGTTTCGGACTTGCAGAATTTAAAACATTTTGATTTTCTTAGTTTAAAAATAGTGTTTAATTATAAACCTTCCTCTAACATGTTTAATACTTTTTATTTCCTCCAAACCAAACATTCTAATAAATTTAAAATCCCTTATATTTCAAAATTGTTATTGAATTAAAAATTAAATAATTTCAAACTAAATAATTCTATTTTAATATACAGGTTTGGTGTATTAAAAATTAACAAACTCAAAACCCATTATAATTCAGTTTTATTCTAAAGCCTTGTCCAAGTCAATGCTTTCAACATGACTATTCCCTACTCCATAAATACAATATAGATTCCCTTTTTCTTACTCTATGGCTTTGTATATGTTCAGATTAGCCTTACATATCTTTACCAAATGATGCATAACAAACGTTATTACTAAACTGCCTCTCAGTATTTATTGCTCTACCAATGTTTGTGCTACCAATATATTTATCTGTATTGATTTTATATTTTCTTCTAGAACATTGATAGCACTGGTGGATAGCAGTGAGATGGATAGCAGGAGAGTCTGCAAACTATAAGCATTCTATAAGTACAGTAAACAATAAGCACTTGACTAATGAGCATTTAAAATAATTAATGTGGGTTTTGTGAATGTTTTTGTTATGGCATCTTAAGACAAAGATCTCTGTGTTCTATCTCTAACTATATTGTAATACCTTAGTTACTATCGTAAGCTGAATTTAATATCAACAGAAAGACACCATTTGTTTGATAAGAGCTGTTTATTAAAAAACTCTACTAATTGTCATTAATTATGCTACTATCTTTACTGATTTTATCCCATATGATTCCCAACTGCTTCTGAAGATGAAAGCCATACTAGCTTATCAGTGCTTTGAGAGTTCACACTCAACCTTTCTTAAATTTTGGTGCAAAAAAAACCCAACAATTTGTTCTAATGAAAAAGTAAGTAGCAGAGAACTGGAAGGAAGGCCCTCAGCCCATTCCAGCTGTCACAGTCAGTCAAACTCAGCAGTACTTCTGTATACATATTGATTTCCAAATTAAAAGCAATCTGGGGGTTTTTGCCCTCACTGTTATTATTAGAAGTTAGTGACAACTTTTTCACATATCCACCTTAAATATATTTACATTTAGGTCAATTTATCATTTACTGTCAATGGTCAAACTCCTTCCCAAAGAATTCACCTTGCACTTCTCCTAAGAAGTATTTGTACTGTTCTAAATGCCACTGCTTTATGTCCTTCATCTTTTCTGTTGCTAGGCTCAGCAAGGTACCATATGATAGTCTAGTCATTCTGCTGACCATAGTAGTAGCTTTTCTCTACTGCTGTCCTACTTTGAAATGCATTTTCTTGTGTATGACCAAACTACACNTTCTTTTTGTGTGTGCTGGGGAGTGTTTTCCTTGTTAAATAAACAGGTTTTCTTTCCACTTCTCTCCAAGGAAATTCTTCCCGAACCCGGTGGTGGGGGGAGGAGTTGTGGGGGGTTTGCTCTCTGGGGGCTCCTTCCGGAGGTCTTCCCCCAAATTTGCCCTAAACCAGTACACTGTGTTATTTTGTATTTTTACTATTTTAATTGGAAATATAGGACATGAGCTGAAGCTTATACTTTTTTTTTCTTCCTAAGACACACTGGATCACTGTCTCACAGACATTTTGTGATTGAGTAATACACCCATCTCTCTCTTTTTCTGTGTCATTTCAAATGAATGAGGCCAGTTAGTAGCTCTGACTCCAGATCAGAGCCAAATCTATTCCAATGATCCAGTCCCATGATTTAAAAATGTTTAACTTATTTAATGGTTGCTGTTAATCATCCCTTTGAGCTACTAAGAGAAGAGAACATATTTCATTTTCTCTGGAAGATATGAATATGATACCCCACTTGTTTCCAAAGAAAGAGAGGTGTTCAACCAAATGCTTCAGACTCCTCTGTATCACAAGGATGATCATACTTTTCAAGATTTTATGCTGACTCCTCTCCACATTTATAAGATATCTAATCCTCCTGATGATAAACCTCCATATATATTATCAAGGAATTTTATTAGCTTTTTATTTGGATGATTAGAAACATTGTGGGAAAAAAGAGTGGAAATTGAGGATCCACAGAAATACAGAGTTAAAGTAATAATTACCTAAAATTTTTGCTTTAGGCTCTTCTGTGTATCAGAAAGATGTGAAATGTGAATTTTTACAGTGGTAATGCTAGGTGAACTTTTGGATGATCTTGAAGGTCTCTTCCACCCTTGATGACTCTATGCTTCTAATTTTCAAGCCTTTTGCTTGAAAAAAACTCCCTGTTTCAGGGATTTTGTGTGTTTTGGGGTTTTGTTGGTTTTCTTATGTTTGTTTATTTGGGATTTTTTCTGAAATAAATGGAATGTATCTGCATCTATTAACCTCGCAAACAATTTAAAAAGCTTTTTAAAAAGACACCTGGGACTTCCACTACAGATCTTGCAAAATGTATGTGGTGGAAGTAACAGGGTTTTGGAAAAATGGAGACTACCTGGAAGTGAAACATCATTTCAATTCCAAAAAAAAAGAGGTTCAAATTTAATAACAAAAATAACAAAGACATAAGACTAATATCTTGTAGAAATACACAGAATACTTCATCTGTAATTGTTGCATGACAGAGCATAAAAATATGATACCACTGGCATGGCAGCTGGTTTCCCTTTTTAATTTGCCACTGAGGCACTTTTAATCAGTGCACTTCTCCCCCTATCACACAAATTTATGAGCTGTGTGATTACTGGATATTAGAGCTTGTTACTATGTTTTAAATTCTGACAAAAACGAGAGGCAGAACCAGACTAACTGAACTGTACCAGCCCACTGATGCTACTAAAAATATTTTGGCATTCCTGGTGAAATAAGCCTCAGGTTAGAATAATTAAAGATAAGAATAAAACTGTTTACTGAAAGCGGCTAAAAGCCTTAACTGTAATTGCCTTCACCTCAGGAACTAGTAGGCAGCATCCTTGAATATGATCTGGTAGGTGGCAGGCACTCCCATGTTTTACAAGTGAACCTCTCCAGACCTTTTATGTCATGGAGGGACACATGTAAAAGAGGAGCACTGCAACAACTCTGGTGATGGAGGGTCTCCACACTAGGCAATAAAACACTGTTTTATATTTAGTACTGATGTTAGCCAGTGAAATAGCACTTCAAACACGTCTGTTTATTATGGAAAAGATGCTTTACAGCTTTTCATGTCTGTGAATAAAGGACTGTAACATGATATGTTGAGATGAACTCATTTCTGGTTCACTGCTGGATCTCTTGCTTCTTTGAATACAGATGATCCCTATAGAGTAACCTGTACCTATTTTCATTTAAGGATTTTGGTGCTTCCTCTTACATGTGTGACACTGAGTGGAAAGCTCAGATAGCTGAGCAAACTGTTGTGAGCCTTAGGTGAGACTCAGACCAATAAAGGAGTGATCTCAGCTAGAACTGATTAAGACAGTTTGTTTGTTTTACATTCTTCCTCTGTTTACCTCCTTTGAAGTGTTTTGGACAGAGCCACTTCTTTCTTCGCATCATCCATTTACTCTCCTTCATTATGATTTTGGCTGTGGGTGAGGCATGAGATGCCCAAAATTGCTATCTGAGGCTTAAGTGCTGCCATGACTGTGTATAGCCTAATAAAGGTAAGATGCTTTTAGTGTGATCACAGATGACATCTCTTCCCTGTTTAGGAGGGCATCACCGCAATATCTATTTCCTCTTCCAAGCTGATTTTCCAAACTCATTATCAGATAAAACAGTGATTCTTATCCATCCTAGGCTGCTAATGCAGAAGGCATCCTTATTCTCTCAGATATAACTGTCTTCTACACACATTTCATGATCTCTACAACTTTTATGTGAAATGCATGTCCTCTTTCCACTCAGCCACAGACTTTCTTCGTAATAGAAACCCTGTTCCTTAAAATAGATATATTATCTAATACAAGTAGTCGCTGATATCTGTAGAAAATAGATAAAGAAATTTTACAGAGTAGTTTGAGAGCAGCATTACAAACAAATTGCAGGCTCTTCATTTGAATCTTAATTCATACACATCTCATTGGGATTTTAAGCAACTTGCACATTATTTGGGGGTACAACAGGAGCTTTCTTTTAAGTCCTACACTAGCTGGAATAGTGAGCAACAATAATCTGCTGTGAACTTTGTGTTACATCACTTAGACATGGACATTGAAACATTTCCCAGGATACATTTGTGAAGAGATGTGGACTTATAAAGCATTTCTTTTGGATAAAAAATTACTCTTAGATAGCAATCCGTGTTCCCAAATAAGGTACAGCCGAGATTCACTGCCTTATGGAACCTGGCAGAGTTTACTGTAATTTAGACTGTTCCAAATATCACAAGGAGAGAAGTGAAGGACATTGAAGTGCTCTAGACAGCAAAAAACTACCTACATGGCACTCATAGCCAGGGGCCTCCTGGTGCTGCATGTTTGATGAAGTCAGTCTCTTCCCTTATAAGCTGCAGAGGGGGGAAAGGTAGAAGCTATTCCTCCCCCTTAGCCCCACTGAGTTATCGCTTAGATCGCCCAAGACCAGATCATTCATCAAGAATATGAAAGTCCTGGCTTCTTCCTTTGTCTAGTCTCATGTGAAAGAGGATGCTTTCATATCTTATAGAAGAGTGACATAGCTGCTATAGTTTTGGTGACGGATGGCTCTTAGATTCCTGAGTGGAAGGTGTTCCAACAGATAAGTAGGAAGTATTTTAATGAATAATTAATGAAAAGTTCGAGTGGTCATCACCATTAACTCACATGGGATGAAGCACCACTGAATTTGACTATCTTCTTCAGCTTCTAGTCATTTCATAGTCATGAAAAAAAGGAATCCCTACAACATAAGGATGAGTACAGCTGTTCCTGGTGTATTGAGTATTCTGACAGTTTGCAAACCATAGAATCATTAAGGTTGGAAAAGATCTCCAGATCATCAATATTTGACTGAACACCACCATGCTTGCTAAACCATATCATGAAGGGACACTCCTACTAGTTTTTCAGACATTTCTGGTGATGGTGACTTCACCACTTCCCTGGGAAGCATGTTCTAACACTTAAGATCCCTTTCAGTGAAGTTTCCCTAATATCCAGCCTGAGCCTCCCCTAGTGCAACTCAAAACTATTTCCTTTTGTCCTTTTGCTAGCTTTCTGAGAGAAACTAAGAACTAAGTTCAAGAAATTAATTGAGTGAGGTGGGTTTAATACCATTTCTTACCCTTTATTTTTTGCTACAGTGCACAAGCAACTCCGGATGGGCACAAGGCAAAAAACAAAATGCCAAGAATTTTATCAAAAGAATGGTAAAACTATTCTCCATTAAGTGAAAAGTTGTGTGAGACAGAGATTGGTTGAAGTCTGCCTGGACTTTGGTGGCACTGCTCAGCAATGGCATTTTACTGCTAGAAATCCAGGTGACAAATGGCTGAGTGCTCAGCTGGGTGGCACCTGATTTAGAGTTCCGATTTTAATTCACTAGGAAGACCTTTTCCTATCCTTCTCCCCACTATTCCCTTATTAGCTTAGTTGTTTGCAGTCATATGAATAATAAATACCTGAACATTTAAGAGATATGTTATCTTTTTCTTTCTGTCATTTTATGTTTATCCCCTGACAGATGAATAAAATGTAACTGGAAGTATCTTTACTTGAAGCTGCTCTTTTAGAAAAAGAAAAGTTTGAATCAGCACTTTGTGGTTTTGAATGTCAGGTGCAAGGTGAAAACCTTTTTGCTCAAATATGATTACATCTAGAAAAAAAAGAAAATTCAGCACAATGTTAAAGTTTTTCATTGTATCTTGTGCCTTGCTGTCTAGGAATTCAAGGCATGATCAACACCAGTGAGAACTGATGGTACTATTTCCCAGGGTTAAGAGCATAATTAATTGCGTAACTTAACACACAGCTCTATATCACACAACCCCGTATTACACAATTCTTATTAAAATCATATATATTTCTAACATGAAGGAGTACAACAGTTACGACTGATATCAGCTGGTATATTTTCTGGGATAATGGATTTTATTGGCAGATTTCATAACATTTCACAAGAGCAGTTGACAAAGCTGTCTGCATCATGGTAACAAAATTAGCTTTGAGGTACTTGGCACAACAACAGGATATTATGGTTTATGCATGTTTAGGACATCAGATATTTTATTTTTTCTGTTCCATTTGTTTTCTGTTTTGTTGTTAGGGGTTTTTTTCTGGCCAGGTTTTTCTGACTACTAAAAATAGTCTGTAATCCAGCTTGTTTTCCTCCCTGGTATTTCCAGAATATATTTCAAAAATTTGCATGCTTTCTGAAGAATTCTGTCTACTAAAAAGAGTAAGGAAACTGAGAATTCATGTGGTCCTCACTCTCATGAACATTCATAGTGGTTTAGACATAGTGATAATAGGACCACAGAGATATAACGAGTTTTTCTAATGACAGTCTCTCTAGCATTAGAAATGATTGCTGCTACTTTTTTACATATTTGTTTAATTAAATTTCACAGAAGTCATTCTGAGGGACTGGACAATTAACAATTAATGACTCCAAACACCCATTTGTGGAGGCACCAGAGTGATTTGATGAGGCTAGGTTTGCATCCCTTGAGGGGAGGAGGTGAGTTTTTGGGCGTGCAATTGCAAACCTCTTGTCTGCATAAAACAGAGGGGGAGGACACAAGGTGGGCTTTGAGGCTGATAAGAGGCAAACCCTGTGGAGACAGGATGGTGCTTTGTATCATGCCAATTCAATATCATGCCATGATACATAACTCAGAATCACAGAATATTCTGAGCTGGAGGGGACCTGCAGGGATCATCAAGTCCAACTCTAAGTGAATGTCACCTACAGGGATTGAAACCTTGGTGGTATTAGCACCATGCTCTGACCAACTGAACTAATCTCAGGGTCAATTTGCTCAGCTGAAAACTCCCCTTCGCCCACAGAAGGTCTTGAGAGTAATTCATTCTTTCTGATGGGGCATGACTTGAGATGCAGCTGCCATGTTTTAGAAGGTGTCATAAACAAAGACCCCCAAAGTGCCCCCAGATAAATCTCTTAGACCTTACAGCTGTGTGTGGTCAAAAGAGTGCAAAACTCCCCCTGTCCCCAGGGGAGGTACCTGAGCATTCTCACCTAAGCATATATTAACCCACTGAACTTTGCGTTTGGTGGGTTTTTTCCTCTACTGCAATGGATCAAGAAAGGACCATAATTTCCACCAATAGACATCTAAGCTGCAACAAGCAAGACTTGTAAGCCTGTGTGTTGTGATTATGTATCTTTTCTACTCTTTCCCTTTCTCTTTCTTCCTTTCTTTTCCCTTATATATTTTATTGAGTGATATTTTCATGCTTTTGTATTGTTATCTTACTGTAGACAATAATAACTGAAAGGGCTATGTACCTGTTTTACACTGCACTCAACTTCTTTAAAATATATTTACCAACACTGATCATTCAGTGTTGTTTCACTTTAATCTGTCCCAAGGGATGTATTAAACAAGAACTTGGGTTACCCTTGCATTCTGGAGTGTGTCATAACAGTCATATGAAGTAAAAATGGAAATAAAATGCAACTTTCTTATAGTAAGGACAATTAACACTGAAAAAAATTGTCTGAAGATTATATAAGTAGAATGACTATGTAGAAAATGTATTCTATTTTAACCACAAATTTGTGCAGCTGCTAAAAAAGATAGTAGGCACTAGCTTATGGCTAATCTCAGGCTGACAGAAAAGTTGGTGGGTGATACATCATCTGTTTTGGAAAAAGAAGCTCCCAGAAAATACACCTTTTACAAATAGTACATTTGGAATGTAATTGTGAATATAATTTGGAATGTGGTTGTGGGAATTTGAATACTTTCTATCAAAACCATTAAAATGCAAATAACATTAAAGAAAAATCCCTAGCAGTACATGTACCCATATGCACATTCTAAAAAATTGAGTTCTCCTTCTGCTTTTACATTACAGTGTATGAGAAGTCATATGTGCTATCTGTGCTTTAAGAAATGTCAGGACTCCACGAGTTTTCATACTGATAATGGCCTGCCACAACTCAGTAACTTCTAAAGCTGTTAGTAAATAACTTCACTGATTAGCTCTGGCTAAAGAAAAAAGCTTACAAAGAGCATGGGGGGAGGGGTGGGAAGAGGGAGAGTAGTTTGCTTGCTTTCTCTAAAGGAATTTTTGAAACCCTGAAGCAAATTTTTCATTTATGACAATTTTTTCTCGGAATTATGATGTTCCTGTGATCACCTCTATAAGAAAAGGAAAACTAATTTTTACATCTTGTACACATTATTCAGAAACACAGGAAGCTAGGCCTTCTTCTTCTATCTGTGCCTTTAAAAATTCCTAGTCTAGAATTAAAGCTCACTTGTTTCAGAATAGGAGCCTGCAGTCATCTGCACCAGCACAGCTGGTTTAACCATAGTTACCACTGTGTTGCTGGAATAGTTTCCTGGGCATACAAGAAGTGTCCTGTATATATATAATTTTCCTTGCAGCAAGTGCTTAATCTCTGACCTATCTAATGCTCCAGAAACAACAGAAATTTCCAGAAGAGACTGTCACTGAGGATTCCTTTTGGCTGTCAGCAGTCCTTTCACATCTACCATGGCACAGGCTTTTCCCAGGTCACTGAGGTGTGTGTTTGCTCTCATCAGCAGAAGAATTTACAAAACCAAGTTAACTCTACATGTTCACCCAGTGTCTCCAGATGGAATAGCCTATTTATCAGCCTGCATCTGTCGTGCATGGAGCATGGTGTATAGATCCCTGAGCTAGCAGAGATGCAACTCACATGGTGCAGATCAGCTGTATGGGTGACCTAACAAGCCCTGCTTTGCAGCTATCTTTATTAGCTTGAATGCACTGCTGCACAAATGTGGCTTAGCCTGCAGCCAGACCCGAGCTGACTCAAGTCCAGACAGCTCATGGAGCTTGGCACCATGCAGCCGCTGCTTCTGGTTCTGGTTATCATTATCAGCCCTGGGTCAGATGCCTTTGTGTCTGTGCTGTTCACAGATTTATATGCCTCTGAATTTGGAAGCTCACTTGGAGAACACACCATTGAAAACTTTATTTTCTAATTCAGATATGGACCAATATTTCAGTTAGGTAAAGATTAATATTTCTTGAAAATGTTGATATTTGAAGAAGGTACCACTATTTTGTTTTAATGAAATAAAAATAGTCATTCAATGGCAGGGATTATTATGTAGTATTCATTTTTTTTGTATCTTCTGTGCAATATCTTTACCAGTAACCCACTGGAAGCCATTCCCCAGAAAGAGAGAAATTCTTTGACACAGAACACAGAAAATTAAAATAGCAGCTTTTTCTTAGCATGATTTTAAAGCTGAATTTTAATGTGAATTTATACTTCAAATTTCTAGCAATCCTGGACAACATAAGGTGAAAACTAGAAAGACCTAGTCATTCTACATAATTAAAGCCACCTGTCCCTTTCCAGTCTACCTAATATCCATAACTACATGCAAATTATGTGATTTTCAGCTGTTTGTAGAATTTGTTACTATAATTAAAAATATCATAACAATATTTTTAAGAGCTCAAAGACATCACTATGAATCATACATCATACCAGGCACACACCAAAGGTGGTCTATCCCTCCCCCTCCTCAACTGGACAGAAGAGAGAGAAAAAAATTAATGTATTACCAATTGTTAGCAGTATAGGATAATGAGAAATAAATCCAAATATTCAAACATCTTCCTCCCATCCCTTTCTTCTTCCCATGCTTAAAGTTACTCCTGAATTTTCTTTTTCCCCCAGTGACACAGAGAGACAGAAGTCAGTTCATCACATGTTGTTTCTACCTCTTCTTCCTCCTCAGGGTGTAGGAATTTTTACACTCTTCTGCTCCAGTGTGGAGTCCCTCCCATGGGAGACAGTCCTTCATGAAGTTCTCCAGCATGCACCCATGGGCTACAGTTTTTCACAAACTTCTCCAGTGCAGGTCTGTTCCACCAGGTGCAGTCCTTCAGGAGCACCCCGCTCAGTTGTGGGCTCCCCACAGGGTCATAATTCCTGCTGGCAGATCTGACCCAACATGGGCTTGTTTCTCCATGGGGCCACAAGTCCTGCCAGCAGCCTTCTCCAGCATGGGGTTCTTCACTGGCTGCAGGTGGATGTTTGCTTCCCCATGGACCTCCATGTGCTGCAGAGGCACAGCTGCCTCACCATGGGCTGCACCATGAGCTGAAGGGGAATCCCTGCTCTGATGCCTGGAGCACGTCCTTCCGCTCCTTGTCCATTTGGCGTTTATAGAATTATTCCTCTCACGTAATGTCACTCCTCTCTCTGGCTGCAGTTGCACAAGGCTTTTTCCCCCCTACATTCTCCCAGAGGCTCTAGCACTGTCACTGACTGGCCCAGCTTTGGTCAGTGGCAGGTCCATCTTGGAGCTGCCTGGCATTGGCTTTGTTGGACATGAGGGAAGCTTCCAGCAGCATCTCGTAGAGGCCACCATCATAGCANCCAGCAGCCTTCTCCAGCATGGGGTTCTTCACTGGCTGCAGGTGGATGTTTGCTTCCCCATGGACCTCCATGTGCTGCAGAGGCACAGCTGCCTCACCATGGGCTGCACCATGAGCTGAAGGGGAATCCCTGCTCTGATGCCTGGAGCACGTCCTTCCGCTCCTTGTCCATTTGGCGTTTATAGAATTATTCCTCTCACGTAATGTCACTCCTCTCTCTGGCTGCAGTTGCACAAGGCTTTTTCCCCCCTACATTCTCCCAGAGGCTCTAGCACTGTCACTGACTGGCCCAGCTTTGGTCAGTGGCAGGTCCATCTTGGAGCTGCCTGGCATTGGCTTTGTTGGACATGAGGGAAGCTTCCAGCAGCATCTCGTAGAGGCCACCATCATAGCATCCCTGCTACCAAAACCTGGCCATGCAAATCCAATAGACCTGCAGGGCTAGATCATCATAATCAGAACTCAGAGGACAACAATTTTGCAGTAAATATTGTAGTTTGATTCAATGGCTCAGGTGCAAATAATTTAAGGAACCGTGGCTAGACCTTGTTAATTGCTTCTCACAACATTTTAAAGAATAATGGTTACACAGGCCTTTGTTAAGAGCTTGTATCCCTAGAGAGATGGCATTTAATATGATTGAAAAGGAATGACCTGGCATTGGTCCATCCTGTAAGTGTTCTTGCTTTAACCCTCACAATTAAAGTGGTTAGTGAGAATCATGTTAAACACAAATGCCGTAAAGTTAAGAAAGCATCGTCATGCTCCAACTTAATAGGGGGTACAAGGGACAAATTAATTCAATTACCCCCTTTTTTGTTATTCTAAGGAGAAGAAAATTTATTCACAGCTTTTGATACATTTCCCTAATTAATGCAATTTGATGAAATGAGCAAATTCATGATGTCATTAGCTGAGTTGTGCTTAATGAAGTTGGGCTGTATGAAACATTAACTGCAATATTGAATCCATTTCCTTAGGCTGGGAAATAAACGTTTATCATTTCAGAACATTTACTCTGGAGGTTCCAATTGTAAGGTCTCTATCAGCATAATCATCATGTCCTGATAAATCTACATATATTTACATTTTGATTAATGTTATCATTAAGCTCAGGCAAGATTCAGACAAGATTCTACCACTTGGCAGCACGGAAGAAGTTAAAAGGACTCTTTGACAACCTGGTCTCTTTACCAGTCAATGATCTGATGGACAATGGTCAAACAGTAAATGGAAATGACAGAACTTCTGTTATCAGCTTTGTTCAGTTACTCTTTCTTCCTCAGAGCTCTGTGGGAAATACAAATATCAGAGTGTATTTTGTAATACTTCTATTTTCACAGACATATAAATTTTTATTGGTTATAAAGAATATTTCTAGAAGGTACGTTTAAGAGAATGAAGCTTTAATTAGGAGATTCATGTGAGAAGGGAGAAAAATTTACCACTGCCTACTCTTTTGTTTACGTGTACAATTTTGATTTCTTTTATAGTGACTATGCTATTCAAACTATGGTAAAGATTCAAGCCTGATGCTTAATAGAGAAACATTTGCTCATATGAGGCTTCCTTAATTATTAAAATCTGATAATATATCGTATAAGAACAGACTATTTATATAGGAGCTATTGGACCCTGAGACAAGTTTCTGACATTTTGAACTTGAAAACGAAATCTACTGAATTAAAGCAGAAATATGTGCATGATCCTTCTAATGAACATGGTGTCATTTTCCACTCAAAAACCCAAGTGCTAATCATTACCGAAAGTGGAACATTAGCATACTGGAAATACTATTTCTAATATTAAGCTATGTTGTGTACCTAACGTAGTAGAAGACATGGGGCAAATCATGTTTGGAGCTTTTCAGAAGAGAGATGAAGAAGCATTTCTGAGAAATGGCCCACAAATCACATTTAAAATTAAATGGCTAAAGGAACAAGGTCCATAATCATGAAATTGTTATTACACTGATAAATATTTGAATACTCCTGTATCTCAACTTCCTAGAATTTCACTGATGTACAGCTGTAGAATTTGATACTAATGGTATAATAGGACAATATTAAATTGTTTTCATACCTTGAAATCAGTCTGATGAAAGGAATTAGCACTCAGTTATACATTTAAAAGGAATGAACTGATAGTGTTCAAGTTATACGCAAGCTCTATAAGGCTTTATAATGGCAGACTGCTGGTTTTATTAACTGGCCTCATTTAAAATATTGTCTTGTCTCAGTTTAATCTTCATTAGAATTTAATAATAATATTACAAAGAAGAGAACATTAAAACTAAAATCTGAAACTAGATGTTTGGCTTGAACTATTCATTGGCAACAGTAACATCAAAGCCTGATTAATCAAACATTTGTATATTATTTATGCTAAAAGAATTGAGGCTGTAAGCATCAATTTAATCTTCTTGCATTAATTCAATACTTATTGAATTCACCGAAATCCAGTGTGAGATACAAAGTCAGTCCCAGTAAGAATGTTGTGGATCAGAACTTACAGACTGTCTAAGTCAGTCTGTCAGTGACACTTCTTTCATATTTCTGCATTGATCTGTAATGAAAGAAAGTTATTTGTAGGCAATTTATATCTAAAGATTAAAGTTCAGTTTGCCATGCAAACTTTGTTGTTTGTTAGGTGAGCCCTGTAAGAGGGAAAAAATATCTTCCTATTTACTGGTAAGATTTAGTGAATTAAAAAATATTTATGGAAGATTTGTTTAGGGTTTTTAATATTAAGAAAAACAAATCAGAGTGCATTTTCAAATACGAGATGACCTAATTTTGAAAGGGATTGTAACATCACATTTCAGTATTTCAATTTCAAATAAAATGTAAAGAAAAATCTATTGCTGTAAATTGATACCATCTGCCACATTTTCTGACCTGAAAACAAGCTTGTATTATCTGCAGAATTTTTATTCTCTGGAAAAAGAGAAATTTTAGTAACTACTACCACAAAGTCAGATTAAGATCAAAGACATCCTGAAAGTCTGTTTTCCCTGACAGTGGCTTCTTACAACTCCAGTTGAATTTTGTAACTTTGCTCTTGACAGCCTGCTGTAACTACAGAAAAAACAGCAGTAATAGTCACAACACTGTTGTTATGTCATTTAAATACACTCTTTGAGAAACAAATGCTTTTATAGTAGTTCTAGTAGTTTGTTTCATCTAGTCGTAGCTAGGCAACTAGGATTTTGACAAGATTCTACTGTCACTGTTAATGTTCCCAAACATATGGTTTTCCAAAGCAATAATTACAATTTAACAGTGGTAAAACAGCATGGCAACTATGACAGGACAGGGCCTTGCAGATCCTCATGGTACAAATTAAGCCAGCGGTAATTATTTTACCATTGCCAGAAGCAGCCAATCACATTTCTTACATAAAATAGTGTTGAACCATGTTGTTTTAAGATAATAAAATTAACAGTTATTTGCATAACATGTAATGAATTATATAAAGTTTTCATAGCACTTCTAGGGAAGTATTTTTAAAATTAACCATCATTTAATTACAGTAACCCTTGATATCTGCCAGTTTTATGTTTTAAAGTCAGCAGCAAAACGTGACTGGCTCCTACTTTTTGTACAAAGCTGGGATCTGTACTGCACATTCTTCATGACACCTACTATGCTTCAATAACCTATCACAAGGTTATAGGTTAGTCTTTCTAATCAAAAGACCCATCCTAACATGTAGTATAGCCATATTTTAAAACATCTGATTGGTTTTCATTCCTTCTACATGAAAAGCAAGGTCTTTTGTCTAGAACTATAAGTCTGTTATCACTCTGGTGCAGATTGCTATACAAAATATGCATGGTGAGGGACTATTCCAGAAAAACAAATGGAACTTCATTCAGATTTCTGTTCAATGAAACCTGACAGAAGCTGAAGATTTTGCATATGTGCCTCATCTATACTGTCATTAATAACATTATTGAGTTAAAAAGACCATTATCACATAGCTGCAGGTTATCTTGAGCTTAACTTGGAGCATATGATTAAATTCCAGTGACTTCAAAGAACCCAACAGCATAAAAATAATTATTATCATGTATAACTTCTGTTACAGTTTCTAAGGAAAAAATAGTCCCATAAGTTTCCATATTAATGACAAAATATTTAATCTCTTGACAAGGACAAAAAGCCCCAAACAACCGAATACATCTGTATTATCAGACATAAGGTATCTATTTTGAATAGTTTAGATTTAAAGTTGCTTTCACAAAAAGTATTCTGTATTTCTGTCTCTGAATATGTTTTTAAAAAGACTCCAAAATTGTGTCAGAGATTTATGTAATAGTATTTCCAGAACTTCCAGAAAAATAAAATGCTAACTGAAATAATTGGATTCTATCAAATTTATGCCTGGATTTCAAACCTTATGTTGGTGTCTAAATTCCTCATGAATGTTTTTCCTTTACTAATTGCAGTTATGTTACACCAATTAATATTAAATTGCAATTTGTCCAAATTCCTTTGAAAACATTCTTTGCTAATGCGCACATATTCAATTGAAAATTTCTAGTTTATATCATTTTGATTTATGCCCTTGTTCTGCCTTCAGTGTCAAAAATCAATTCGATATTCTCTTTCGCTTTTCATTGCTTTGCAACTCTTTCTTAATATTTCTCATTCAGAATATAGTAGCATAATACGGAAAAAGGGGAAAACTTATCTTTCAATGACTTACTTTTAATTAGAAGTTTAAGGATAATTCCTCCTCTGTCTTCCTTTTTTCACCTTTCTTATTGATTGGTAAAGGGGGAAAATATAAAGCGGAGAAATCTTAACCTTTATATTAAATTTTTTAGGCTTACAAGCCAGGTTAAAATAGGGTGAAAGTAAAGTTGACATTTGAAATTAAAAAAGTATTTTTTTATTTGGTTGGATTTTTTTTCAAAATACAATTTTCTATGTGGGAGTTACATAAAGGAAATTACATTAAGTAACCTGGATAAGAATAACATTAAAAACATGCATGAATTAAAAGTGTCCCTATGGCACAGAGTGATATATTGCATTTTACAAACATCAATATAGTGGCCATTCCTCTCTTATTGCACCAATAAAGACTTACATCAGATTGGAGTATGAATTGAATTAAATCTGTATTATCATCAGTAATGATAGTTCTATCATGATGAACTCAAATTGGCTACAGTTACAGCCAAATGCATCAAGTCCACCGTCCAGCTGTCTTAAAATTCAGGGAGGTGATGAGCAGAGGAAAAGCAGAATAGGAGACAACTGCCCTAGTAAGAAGCAATCACCACTGCAACATTTCTTTGCAGTTCTGTTCTGTGCAACTTGCATAATACTCTTACAACTTTCAATAGTAAAATACTTACAAAGAGACAGGAAATATTCAGGATCAAGAACCTCTTCTGCTGAGAGAGTCAGAATAACTGAGACATCAGTATTATAACACATTTCTAGCTATGGGACTTTGCAAATAATACTCCTCTAAGCCTATAAAATGTGTACTTGCTGTTCAGAGACATACTTGTATAACTTTTCCCAGCTAACTCCTAAATTTTTGATCTGAGATAAGCAGATGGATCCCTTCTGTTAATGAAGAGGAATAAATCTATGTCAGTGGATATGCAAACTATACAGGATGTGTCCCTGTAGGTACTATATGCATTATCAAGAGAAAAAATTTAGTATCTAACTATAACTATTACATCAACATTTTATCAGCAGCTGAAATCCTGGAAAGATATAAAGTTGATAGTTATAAGATCTATGAATCTGTGGTCCAGTTCAACAAAAGACTGATTTCTCCATATTTGTTAACATTTCGAAGGCTAAGCAGCTAAGAATAATGAAATAATGTGTTTCATCAGGACCTTGATATTTTTTTTGCTTTGTTTTAGGAAGTCAGGTAAAGAAAAATCTAATCATAGAATCACAGAATTATAGAATACTTTTTGTTGGAAGGGACATTAAAGATCACCTAGTTTCAACTGCCTGCCATGAGCAGGGGCATCTTTCACAGACCAGGTTACATAGAGCTTCATCTAACCGTGTCTTGAATATTTTCAGGGATGGGACACCCACAATTTGTCTGGACAATCTGTGCCAGTGCCTCACTACCCTCACAGTAAAGAATTTAGTAAATAATTTCTTCCTAACATGTAACCTAAACCTATTCTCTTCCAGTTTGAAGTCATTCCCTCTTGTCTTGTCCCTGCATCTTTCTTGCAGGCTCCCTTCTGGTACTGGAAGGCTGCAATTAGGTCACTCCAAAGCCTTCTCTCTCCAGGCTGAGCATCCCCATCTCTCTCAGCCTTTACTCTTAGGCAAAGTGCTCCATTCCTCTGATCATTTTGGTGGCCTCCTCTGGACTCGCTCCAACAGGTCTATGTCCTTTGTTTGCTGAGGACCCTAGAGCTGGTTGCAGCACTGCAGGTGGGGTCTCACCAGAGCAGGGTAGAGGCACAAAAGCCCCTCCCTTGCTCTGCTGGCCACAATGCTTTGGATGCAGCCCAGGGTACAATTGGCTTTCTGGGCTGTGAGCACACATCGTTGGGTCATTTCCAGTTTCTCATCACCACCCCCAAGTCCTTCTTGTCAGGTATGCCCTCGATCTGTTCATCCCCCAGCCTGTACTGATACTGTGGCAGAGTTCCTGGGTGAAATATAGGAAGAGATCTGGTTTCAAAAATACTTGGGTTGTATTATAAGTTCATTTCACAATTACAGGCTGTGAGCTACACTGAGGCATATTTTTGACTGCTACATTCTAAATCTATACCCAAAGTGTGGTGCTCGGTACACATACACAAAGGTTGCATGCGTTTTCTACATGTTGGATTAAGAGTATGTTCTTCTGCCCCTGGAGAAGAACATATCTTCTGCCCCTATCTCACCATTGCTCAGTGGGTAGATACTATACTGTGACCTAAGTGTTTATTTAAGGAACACAAGAGTGGTTTAATTCACCACAGATATAGCTGTTAGAAACAAACACTTAGATGTGAAAATAACTTGGTGGCCTGCACAGTGCAAGTGAGATGAGCACAAGGGGAATAGCTGCAGAATGTGCTGTGCCTCTTTGAAGTACTGCCACTTGTAAGCTTTGTTGTGAAAACATAGGTTAACTTGTAAAGAGAAAATAGACATGCTCCTGCTCTGACCTAGCTGCATCCATTGAAATTTTATTTCCCCTTACACATTGTAGGAAAAATACTAAGAAATAATAAGTATTTACTTGGAGTTCAGCCGAAGTACTAGCTGTTCAAAAGACACTAGTTGAAAATAGGTAACAGATGCAATTTACACCATTTACACGGTTGCTTCTATCACTTTATTGCCATTCTTAATGTGTGGCACAGGAGTTCTCAGCTCTGCTTATTTTAACTGGATTAATCTGGAGTAAACTAAACACATAGTTTAGACTAAGTAGCTGTGAATGTATAAAAATGCAAATATTTTTGTGATTTAAATACATAGCTTATTTAGAAATTTTTATATTTTTGTATTATTCAGCTATATAGTCCAAAGCTATAGCTATATGTGCAAAGAGCAACAATTTCTTAGAGCAACTAAACCTGAAATCAGTTTTATCTATGCCTTGGTATGAAACAAAGTAAACTTTATAAAAAACTCAAAATGAAATGTTAAAAATCTCCAGGTAATCTGGCAATTTTTTTCTATTCATATCCAAACTTCCTCTTTTAGAATTTTTCCTTAGCACAGTGGTTAAAACCAATCAAGCTTTCCTAGAAAACTACAGCACTTTTTTTCTTTCTTCTACATTCACAGTGGAAGACCTAAAAGATGTATCCAGGCCAGAGGCCCTGTTTGTGAGCAAGGTACTGGAGGACATACCTAACCTGAAGTGTCATTAGAAAAGATTCCAGAATAAACTAGTGAAACGAAGAATGAGCTTGACAGACCAAGATGGTATTCTTCGAAGTATGAAATAGCTGACCTATTTAACTGTGGTGTGTGAGCTACCTGGGAAAATTGCTCCAACAGATTTGGGCCAGAGGGTGACAAACATTAAGGCAACTTTAAAAAAAAAATCCAAAACAAACCCCCCAGACCTAAAAATAAGAAATCTGATTTCTGTGCTGGAAGAAAATGGTAGAAAGTTTAGTAGGAGGCAGACTGTGCATACACATACACACAATCACAGTAGTATGTGATATTCTGGGGAAGAGCCAAACACTGTTTTTTGGAGCAAGGAATCATATCTTGCTAATCTACTGGAAGTCTTTAAAGAACTCATACCAAAGAACAAGAGTCATCAAGTTGCTACAGGCTATTACAATCTCCATAAAGCTTTTGAAAAAGCTTTTACTAAATACTGAAGAAAATCTCAGTTGGCATGAGATAAATGGGAAGTTCATTAAAAGAGTAAACAACCGCTGAAAAGATTAGAATTAAGAAGTAGGAACAAGTTGTAGGTAAGCATAAATAGTTGAGGGCATTATTAGAATCCTATAGGAATTAATGCTAGGATATGCTATTCAATTTATTTATCCATGATTGTTAAAAGAATTTGAATGAGATGGCCAAAGTTTCTAACATTATTGAGTTATTTGGGGTCATGATGAGGAACGCTCACCAAAAAATTCAGAAATCAATCATCATATGCCAAGCGTCTGAGAAATAAAATGGCAAACAAAATTCCATGTTTATTAAAAGGAAATTATTTTATGACGACAAACTATCTTAATTTCAAATATAAAAGGATACGATCTGAACTATGAAAATGGTTTGGATGTGATATCAATAGATTTTTATGCAAACATCAGTTCATTACTCAGTAGTTATCAATGAAGCAGGTAAAAGGTAATAAATTATTAGGAATTAAATGCCTGACAGAAGAAAGAACATATTCATAGTTTTAAACAATCCACAGCATTCCCGTTTCTTGATTACTGTTCTGGTTAGACAATTTCAAAAACAATATGGCGCACCTGCAGAAGATGAGGAGAAGAGTGAATGAATTTTTATAAGAGGGACAAATCAATTGTCTTGGTTTGAAAGACAGGTATTTGCTAAAGAAAGGCAAGAACCCATTTTTCTGAGATGGAGAATGCAACCCCNACCTTTCCTTTTCCTTTCCTTATCCCCCACCCCTTACGAGGGAAAAACTATTGCTACTAAGGTGTAGCCACAAATACTTAGCATAACAAATGGAGAAAATTCCACAGAAAGAAAAGGGAACAATTCAACCCCCAACATCAATAGACAAAGATTCTTCAGCCTGGAAAAGACATTAAAGAGGTCATTAAGACCATGGAATAACCTGGAGAAATGAAATAGAAAACAGTTGGTTCTTGAATCTTATATGATGAGAATTAGTGGAAATTAAAAGAAATTATGAGGTGGCAGGTTTAAAACAATCATAAGGAGGTGCATTTCCATGACATATTAATGACCTTCAGAAGTATTTTGTATCAGTTGTTGTAAATGCCAAAATTTTTCAGCATTCAAAAAGTTATTGTACAAATTCACAAAAGTGAAATTCTCAAAGGATACTCAATTCAAACTTATAACCACCAGTTCAGAAGTTGGATTCCAAAGAAATCCCATTATATGCATGTTGTGTTCTTTCTTCTACCTTTCTTTACACATCTGTACAGGCCCCAGTTCTGCCTGGTTACTGGTTTTATGCAGCACAGCTGTTTCCACTGTGTGGTTTTATTATATTTTTTGATAATCAGGCACTCTTTCTTTCTTACATATTACATAAATATAATGAGAAGATGAAAGCATTAAAAAACCATAAAATAAATAGGTTGAGTAGAGAAAAAAAATAAAAAAATAAGAACAGTGCATCAACTTTACTTATAATTACTTTTTTAAATGACCACTTTGACAATTGATTCTGAGTTGTCATAGCACCTAAAGAGCTGAAAACAAACAATACAATCCCTTCAATATTTCAAAGGGTTCTCTCTAGAGTAAAGTACTTTCAAAACTATATTTTATCCCATAAATAGTTTTCCCTTTTGTAGATTTCTTTTCATGTTCAGGAGTTTCATGGGCAATGTTCAAATAGTTATTGAAGTTCTTTTGATTTTGTTAATGCTTTTTTTCCCTCCTTCTTTTCAATATTACCCTAACAATTGTCAAATAAACTTTCAATCAGCATTGAATTGTAGATTCAACACATTCCACACAGCTCTGAGGAAACAACAGATTAAGGATACTCTTTCCTAGCAGGGAAACAAAATGCAGCATACTTTAGATACACTAAATTTATAGCGCCCTTGGCACTAAGTTTTAGGCTTGTTTTCTTTTCTTTCTAGCAACACATACTTTGTCTCTAAAAACCGATCAAGGCTCTGTATGAGTCTGAGTTAGGTCTCCTGAAGCAGAGCTGAAGTCATATCAATGTCTCTCTCTGCATCTGATTGAAGAAAATGCAGCTCCAGTTCATAGCTCATTGCTTTTACACCTGTCTGCATCAGATTTCACTTGTAGCTGGATATGACATTGGCTGAACTAACATCCTCTCTTCAGCTTACTTCTTGTTACTTAATGTCAAATACTATTATTACAAAAGTACCAGTTGGAGGCTGGGGGAAGGGTTGAAGTGATTTCCAAGGGAAGATTTCAGGTCACAGAAGAGACATAAAACTTTTCTATACTTAATGTGTTTTAATGCAAAAAAAATGTGTTACAGGCAGTTAAGTCAATTTATTCAGGGCAAGAGTTAATTAATTTAATTCTCTGTTTCATAAAGTTAGTGAAATTGAAATTTTGTAAGCATTTTGAGCATTGTGTTAGTAAGAGAAGTAAAAATATTGTCTAACGTGACAAATTCCACCATTCCTTTGGCAATTTTGAGGTCTTGTCTGGAATTCATTGTACCAGAAAGAGTGACTTCTATTTTTAAGATGCATTATGCTGGCAATCATTAATAATAGCACTATATTCTCATGTGTTCATGAGACATTAATTTTTCCCTTTCTTTTCTATTTGGTGTGGTATGACCACATGCTTTTTAGCTACTTTTAACTGAAAGATCACGAGTTGTCTGTCACTTGGGATTTCTGCATACTGGGAAATACACATTTTAGATGTGTATTCTATCAGGATTTTTAATACTTTCTCAGTGATTAAGATTTAGGATGGAGTTCAGCCCATCTAATTTAGGCATTTCTTTGCCAAGGGACATAACCAATAGTGCATCCCTCCTAATCTAAGTACCTAGAGTCTCTACTTGGAGACAAGAAAAGGTCTTTAAAGGGTACTTCTTCCAAATATAAGTATTTAACTGGAAAATTAGAGACTGTGAGGATGGGTGGATTCCAGTGCAGCAGAGCTGGTCTGAAGACATCCATACACTAGTGCTGTATTGGTCCTTTGAGCCTTTTATTCACATTGAATGTAGTTTTTTTAATTAGACCAATTAGACTTTTATTGGCTCATAAACAGAAACTGTCACTAATTCCTAAGTACGTTTAGTAGTTAGTCTGGTTTACAGTCAGACTAAAAGTTTACTCCTAAATGGAATTGGTCTTCTCCAGAGACCTTAATAAAAACTATGGATTAAGGACACCTAACTCTGGATTAATAAGAAGATCAAAGCAGGAGATGTCTTCCAGAATAAGTACTTCCAAACAAGCATGTGCAATTAAGTTTAGTCTTACACTGTTCTCAACTAATTAAAGAGACATCTAATGAATTTTGTGTAAAGTGTTAGGAAAACAAGTAGATTGTATTGTCAAATAGCTACTAGACACCTAAATCCCAGTTTAGAGGAGTTTTGTTAATCATAATCTTCTTTTAAGTGTGTATACTGACCTTTGCTTAAGCAATTGGGAAGTTTTGTGTGTTGAGTGAATTTATGTGTCTAAATTTCATTTTAGACTAATTCTGGATAGGACTATTAGCCTATTGAGATCAAAAGAGCAAGTAGCTTTCAAAGGTATTTGGATTCATACATGAAATAGGTTTAAATGGTAAAATGAGAGTTCAAGGAGGGAAGAAGTCTAGGGCACCTGAAAGGAATTCTGAAAAATATTTTTGTACAATATCCTGTTGTACTCAGACTGGTGCAGGCTGATGAACATCGAGAATCAGTCTTAGACAAACCTAGGAATAAGGGCAAGAATTGTCAGTGACACACAGGAAGGTGGGCAAGTGGCTACTTGGTGGAACTAAAGATTACTGCATGTCATAAAGATGAACACTGATGTTTAAACTTTTGCCTTGTTGTGAAATATTTTCCACTGCTGTTAAAAAGACACAGACCATGTGGAATAACATAAAAAGAACTACAGCTTGTCAGACCTGTGAAATCTGCTCTACCCAGAAATGGAAACTTTCCAGCTGAAGTTTCAAAGGAGATGGACATTCTGAAAAGTCTTGAATAGAGCACTGAGTATGACCAGAGAGCTAGAAAATAAAACCTGTAAGGAACAAATCTGTGTTATTTAGATCAAATTAAAAAAAAAAAAAAGAAAGTGATCATCTAATTTTTAATTGTTTTATATTTACATAAGCTATAAACACACAGCTTTTCACATACTTGAGGACTGATGTACTGATGAAGTGTCATCTTTTGCACATTGGTGGTGCAATGGGCTTAATTTTCAATAAAAGAGGCTGGGATTAAATTTGAGAATAAACCTTTAACAATATCAGTATTCAAACACTGGAACAGGGAGGAAGATTAAGTGTTTCTGATATTGAGGTCTTTAAGAACAGATTAGAGAAAGATCTGGTGAGAATGTAACTAATGTAAATGTGGCTAATCCTGCCTAGATGTCAAGTTCAATGCAACCACCCCTGGGGTCCATTGCTTCCATTATCCAGAAATAAATTACATTTGACCATCTAATTTTTTTTTTTTCTTTATAATAAAAAGATATAGACATAAAGCTATAGACAGCCAGTTGCTTCTAATTGCAGGTAATGAGAGTCTGTTTTTGGCAGTTTCACAGACTTTTAAAAGACTTGAGAAGCCTAATGAAAAAGGAATGGTAATTAATTCTGTGTGCTTAAGTTTCTTAGAAGAGAATGATATGAGGAGATGTAGGGTGGGATGTAAATAAGACTGATTTATATGCGACCAGGCTGAATATTTTGGCTGATACATCTAGATGACAGGATGTCATCCAGAGGGATATGGACAGGCTCAAGAAGTGGGCCCATAGGAATCTTATGAGGTTTAGTAAGACTAAGTCAAAGGTTCTGCAACTGGATTGGGGAAACCTACAGTATCAATCCAGGCTGGGGGACAGATCAAGAGCAGCCCTGCCAAGAAGGACTTAGAGAAGCTGGCAGACGACAGATTGGACATGCCCTGGCAATGTGTGCTAGCAGCTCAGAAAGACAATTGTATCCTGGGCTGCATCCAAAGCAGTGTGGCCAGCAGGGTGGGGAATGGGGTTCTGCCCCTCTGCTCCACTCTGGTGAGATCCCACATGCAGTGCTGAATCCAGCTCTGGGGTCCCCAGCACAGGAAGGAGAAGGAGCTGTTGGAGTAAGTCCTATGGAGGGTGACCACATAGATTAAAGGGATGGAGCACCTTTCCTACAAGGAAAGGCTATAAGAATTCAGACTGTGCAGCCTGGAAAGAGAAGGCTTAATGATGACCTAACTGTGTCCTTCCAGTAGCTGAAGGCAGCTTGCCAGAAAGATGGAGGGGGACTTTTAACAAGAGCATGTAGTAACAGGACAAGAGGGAATGTCTTCAAACCAAAAGAGCACAGGTTTAGGTTACATATTAGGAAGAAATTCTTTACTCTGAGAGTGTTGAGATACTGGAATGGGTTGCTCACAAAGTTGCGGATGCCACATTCCTGGCAGTGTTCAAGGCCAGAAGGGTGAAGGAGGTGATTCTGGAAGCTGGATAAAACTCTGCACAACCTGGTCTGTGAAAGGTGTCCCTGCCCATGGCAGGGGGTTGGAACGAGATGGCCTTTAAGGCCTCTTTCAACCCACACTATTCTATGATTCCATGATTCCATATAGTTAATAGAGGTGTGTTGATGCCTAACTAACCTAGTAGCCAAAATTTTGGGGTTTGTCATCAGTGTGTCTACTAAGGCCATTGCAATTTTCATATTTCTTTCAATGCCTCATCCAGCAGGTTTCCCCTTATCTGTCTGACTTATTGTTTTATTGTTTCAATAGATATGATTACTTTTTCATACATTAAACCAATGCAGAATATATCTGTGGAGGATTGTTACTTTAACTGAACTTTTTTCAGCCACATTCAGGAGTGTGATAGGGAATAAAATGTTGCTCTGGGTTAAAACCTTCAAACAGAATTTTCTTCGAGAAGCCCTAGTTTGAAGTTGAACTTGGGCAGCAGCAGAGTAGTGAAAGGAATCTTCAGCAGGATATTGTTTGCCTGTTCTGCTAATATCCAGCAAAGTCTGATCTAGCTCTAGCTCCCTGAAGAAGAAATTTGCACACATGCTTATGGAGGATTTGCTAAAAATTGGCAGCTACATTCTCCATATTGTTCTGTGACTCCTTGTTCTACCTACATCTCTAAGAGATTACTTTTCCTGCAATTGTCACACTCAGCTGCTACAAACCATGCAGTGGGGCACCTAAAATGAGTGTGTCCTGAGTGTTCTCAGTGATTCCACCACAACTTGTGAGAGCAGAGTCTGTCTGACAAAAATTTAGATGGACTAATATAAATTCAGACAGACTCATCAAAGTGTATGTGTTGAAGGAACTGGTTTTGTTTCAGGAAACTTGAAGTAGGAATATAGGGACTGACAGAGAATTTTGCTGAAAGGCACGTATTGAATTGGTGTTTGTTAGCAGTCTTAGAAGAAAAGTGTGAATCTTAGATATGAGCAGGAAAACTGGAAACCTGAGTCCATGAAATTTCTTGCCTTCTCTTGGCTCCATTTTTGTCACTTCCTGCTGCTTTTAAAATGGCATATATTGATAGCCTGTTGAGGATATTTTACTGTCTGAATGAAATGTCCTTGTGGAATCATACAACGAACAACTTTGTAAACATCTCCTGTTGCCTCAGAAATTCATTCCTCTGTAATGGGAGCCAGCAAGGAGCTCTATGTAAGCCCTAAGTTAATCACTTCATCCTTGCCTGAAAAGTAGAGAACACTGGTGGCTGTCAAAATGGGATAGAAAAGGAGAAAGAGAAAAAAAGAAGAAAAAAAAGGGCATTTTACACTTACGGTACAGATTTTGAATGTTAAAATATTTTTGTTCCTACCATTTCAGAGAGTACCCTACCCTCAAAGCTCAACATACAAAGGTTTAAAATAAATGAAAGGAGATGGAAGAGCAAATCAAATTCAGACACAACAGTTTGGATTTTTGCTTGTTTTTTTCTCTAAGACCTCTGAACTTGGCTGAATTTTCCATTTTTTATTTTCCTTAACAATAAACCCAACAGCAGTAAAATATGAAGTACAGAGTAAATATTTCCTCTGTTCAGTGGTCAGATATTTTCCACAGAATCTATCTTTTACAGCTATAGCACCATCTCTGCAGCGTATGCATCAGCCCATATTCCAACAGTATATAAAGGAGCTTTTCGTGTATTTGATGTACAACACAAAGAGGGTTTTTACAAAGAAACTCTACTTATATTACTTCTACTGTTTGAAGTGAGCTTTGATATTGTAGGAAATAGAATTTATAGCTCTATTAGAGAAGACTCTTTTTGACAGAGAAATGTGGGGGAAACAGGAAATTGCATTTAAATGACCCACAGCAGCTGCGTGGTTTTTGTACATGACAGGACTATCACTCCTTAGTCTCATGAGGTTTGATGCTTCTACTGAGTCCCCTGGTCCAGGAGACACAGGAATATTAGAAATAAACATATTTTGAACTGAAAGTATGAGTTCCTAGTATTTTAAAGAAAATCCTGCAAGTATTATAACAAAAGCCCCTAACATGTAAACATGTTGTCTTGTATTTATTTGCTAAACTCTCATTCTGGTTAACTCTTTTCATACTTACCTAATAGGAAATTAATTTTAAATTTCTTAATCTGCAGTGTATATACTAAGAGTTCTCCTATTTGTCCCCCAGAAAGTAACACAGATTAACAGAAAAAAAGTTGAAGCTGCAGGGGAAAAAAAAACAACTATGGACAAATTAACATTGCAAAGATTTTTAAAAGAAATTATAAGGCATAATTCAACTTCATACTTCTAATTTTCATAGTACTCTACTGACTTCCACGTATAAAAGATCTCTTCGTACTTTTACATGAATATAATAACATTTCCTTTGGAGAAAATTCATATGAATTTAACTCTTCATTTGAAGTAATGTAATTTCTAATGCAATTGCTCTTAGAAAAGTGTTGAAATATCTTTTTAGAGAGGTCTTAACCGCCAAGCAACTTAAATCATCAGTTTATTATTGGGATTACACTAATGTTTTAAACTGTCCTTTTTATTAAAAGTAAAATAAAATAAAGTAATATAAAATAAAAATGTATGGGATTAAATGTTTAAACTTTACTAAGTTGATTGTTCTTTTCATCACTCAGAAAAGAATATCTAGTTCCATTCTTATTTCCTTTATGCCCAAACTGAAATATTAACCTTCTTTGTCAAGACACCAAAGATAATTCACAGCTGCTGCATGGAAGGTGGTTGATGATTTGATCACAGTTGAGAGATGCCAGGTTTAGATCCTAATAGATTTACAGTCTCACAGTTAGATGTTACACACAACTGTTCTCGTGGCCAAATGTAGGTACCATTATAAAACACATATGTAGGCATATGTATGTTTTCAGACATGAAATCCTAAACCAAATTTAAGTTCCTGTAAAAGGTTTCTAATCAGGCAGAACAAGTGTTGTTGATTAATATGGGTTTTTGTAACAAGATATTAACCTTACTTGGACCAGCACATGCATGCAAAGTCCGACTACTACAGTTCTGATTCTATTAACTATAAAATCAGCACAGGCAGAAAATTTGGCTGTTCCCCTCTGAATGAAGATACTGCAGTATTGTGCAAATATGATATTGTATTTCCACTGCAAGGGTTTTAACATTAGAGTTGTGCCTCAAGTATAATTTTCAATCTTTAAATTTGTTGTATCTGGTGTTAGTAATACAACCAAAAAAAAAAGCCCAAACCCCCCAAACTATGTAAGCATAGTATACTCACAGACTGGTTTGGGCTGAAATTATTTCCAGCATGATAATTAATTGGGTCAATGAGATAATTATTCTAAAGGATCAGGAGTATGTCTCATCTAGTCTGTTCATCCCTAACAACGTGCAGATTTCACAGAAGGTAAATGTGGTATTAAACACTGCTCATTGAAGATCTCTTGAAGATCTCATTCAAATTACTAATAGCTAGACATCTTCTTATATCACAAACACATGGATTATTGTGTGCCTTTAGCAAAGCAAACTCCACCGTGGGCTTTGAATCACCTTTTCAGCTCTTCCTTATCACCCTTCTTACACAGGTAGCTGCCTCTGCAGCAGGGGTGGGAAGGGTTGTGTGCCTGTACTCTTCTAAGATTACTAAGATTGTCCTAAAGTATATTCATCTTCATTGGTGATGCCAGCTTGCGCGCTTGTCTGTGAACCTGATACCCAGACCATGCCTGTTTCTGCTGACACTGCTGTACAGTTTTCTCCAGAAGCTGCTTGAACTCTGACTTTGAGGAGTCAATAACACCATACAGCAAAAAGCTCTTCATTCAAATTACATATCAAGGGAAAGACCACCACTGTTCATCAGTATTATGAGAAGGACAAAGAGTTTTTTAAAAGTATGCACATCACCCCCTCAGCCTAAGACAGATCAGCATTTCTGACAGAAATAGTTGCATAAATAGCTCCAGTTGATATGAACTTCAGTTTATCCCACAAGTTTCACTGTGCTGCAGGATTATCTTCTGAGGACAGCAACGCTTTGTAAATTTTTTTAACATGAAGCTGTGTCAGAAGGACAAGATTCAGTCTTTTTAGGTATTTAAAAAAACACCTGCTTTTCTAGCTGTAGAGGGAACATGTGTAAGCTGCAGTGATTCTCAGAATTATGCACATTAAACCGAAATATTAATGGACTTTAGATTTTACTGGTCTGTTTTCTACAATCAAGCAGTTAATCAGCAGTGTTCAGGGATCACATTAGAAGATACCTGCTGGCCACTGCCTATGTCCTACTTTGAGCAAGTACTGGAAGAGGAGCTTCCTGTTACTATTCAGAACAAATCTCATCTCTCTCTTCCTTACACTCTGTCTCTGTTCATTAACCTCTTCTTCCACTTCAGAGAATTTACTGGAGTCATCATCTCTGATCGTAACTGAGCTCTGCTCAGTAGTTTGCACTGCCCTTCCCTCCAAGAGATGCTTTATCCCAGTCACCCGCAGGGTTTGCTGCTTGGGCACAGCATCCTCCTCAGTGGCATCAATCAGAGCACACGCAGCACTTTTGACCTGCTGCTGGTCCTTTCCTGCTCTAATCGTCCAGTGGGAGAGATCAGACACAGTTCATGTTGAGGTGCTGGAGTTCTCTATAAATAGGACTTGCCTTTTCCCTCATCATTGATTTTCATTCAGATGGCATAAGCTAGAAATAAAACAAAATTTTAATGTTCACAGCAGTAAGAAATGTAAGGAATATATATTGTAAATATCTCAAGCTGTCTTGTTTTGTTGGGATGGAGTATAATGTGCTTCTTTCACGCAGTAGTAATGTTAAAACATAGCAAAAACCTCCTTTCCTTCAGGAAAATATATGCATCAAGGCAAGTAATTTCAGTCAAGATAAAGTTGTATGACTCAAGTGAAGAAAAATCACTATTAGGTGCCTCCAATATAGGATATAGAAAAGCACCAGTGAAATGAAACCAAATTTACAATGGATAAAATTGGTCAATAGGGGAGAGTGCAGAATTCATAGTAATTTTTTCCATTGTTTTGGCTTCTGTGAGACCAAAGCTAATACGTCATTGCTTTATTGTATTCTCTGTGAAATAGAAAACAAATTAAATTGCAAGATATTGGGCTTTGTCCCTCTGCAAAGACACATTGGGTTCAGATAATAACTGTAACATTATCTATTGAAGACAGATTTTACGGGTAGCTCATTATTGCCACACCATGATTAATTACTGTTGTCTTGTGTAAATCAAGACTCACTAAAATACAATCTGAACTAATCTATTTTATGTGAATCATGTATGTTTGTCAACTTTTAGGCTATTATTAAAAAAATGTCCAGAATATGAAAAGACAAGTCACATTGTAATAGAGCCACTAAAGGTGTAGTTTCATGATAAACCTGTCTCACTTTGCTCCCACCCTGTCACACTTTGCTCTGCCTTCATGATGAGCCAGCTGTGCACCAGAAGATACATTATGGACAGTGCTAAGCCAAATGCAAAGCCCAAGCTAAGATATTTACTCCTGTGGAAGGCTTAGCCTACCCTCAGAGCAGGCAGAGCTAACTCTTAGTAGCTGTCACGCAAGTTTGCTTATAGCTGGGCAGCTTGGGTGTCAGTGGAGTTAAAAACTATCCATACCCATGATTGCCCATGAAATCCAAGTTAATAAACATTTCACCATTTTCTATGAATGACTAAAATTTTCTGGCAGATTTCTGTCTTTATTTTAAATAAATCTTGTATGTGCTTAAATTGGAAACTATATAATTGATTTTAAAAAATTGCTTTAAAATTTCAATGTCAAGAATAAAAGATGTCTTTCTCAAGACACAAGGGTTTCACTTTCTTATCTTCTTCATCAGCTTTTTGTTGCCTAAAAGATCATGCAGTTCCATGACAATGATTTTCAGAGAGTTTGTAATTTCCCAAAGAGTTGGATCAAAGAAAGTATTCTATGTTTCTAAGTAAGAAACTGAGAGCACTGGGATGTGTGAAATCCCACTCCCCTCCTGCAGTAAAGTCCAGAAATTTGGTAGGGCCATCTGGCAAATTCCATACTTTTCATTCTTTACATCCCATCCATTCTCAAACAAAGGGAATCACTGTTTTGACCCTTAGTTTCTAAGAACGCAGTTGCAACAAAAAGCTGCTGCTTGTTTAGAGCAGCAATCATGGAAAACAGTTACTTTTATTTAATGTGTTCTTTAACTTAAATATACCTTATCCTAAAATTAAATTGAAAACTTCTCTGACCTGGAAAGCAGCCTAATCACTAGGGTCTAGAAGAAGTTGAGAGGATGATAGCTTCTTCCTTCCTTCTCTTGAAACTATACAGACGTACAAGATTCGTACAGACAAGAGACTGTGAGATAGAAAAATCTGGAATAAATGAAAGGACAACATCACAATCCAGACAGGGGAAGAAGTCTTCAGTTTTTGTTCCTAGTTCCAGGATTATACATTAAGTTCATTTAGTATTAGTGGGGGGAAAAAAGATAGGAAGTAGGACACTGTCTCCCCTCATTGTAGACCTTACTGTACTGTCTAACCTGTACTCACACCACCAGGAAGCTCTTGTGAGAAATATACCTTAATCCTTAAAGCTTCCAACTGAAACTTCCTGTTTCCCAAGCATATGCTCCAGTTATCAGGATACTTTTCTAGCAGATCTGTATCAAAAGGAAAAGTCACAAGGAAACATATCTGCTTTAAGTGGTCCCCTTTATTTGCTAATTCTGCCCCAAGTGTACGCATTTTGGGATTTTTTGTGGAATCAAGGCAGAAGATGGAATAAACTAACCTTAGCTTTTCTAAATTTTCTCTATTTTTCTCTTTCATTCTCTTTGCCTCTTTTAATATTTAAAAAAAAATATCAAATTTTTGGTATAAAAATTTAATCTCATTTGGTTTTTATCTATTTTTGAGGGGGAATATTTCAAACCTTACAAGTTCTTTCTGATTTATTTATAGAGAGTTACTTTTATTTACTCCTCTGTGATTTGGGATCATAACAAAAGCAGAGCCATTTCAGGATCTGAAATGGAACTGAGATGCTTTAGCTGAGAGAAGTCTTGGACTGCAAAGGAAGAGTGCTGCTTGCAAAACCTTCAGGCCTGCATGGATCCAAAAGGCTGTGCCAAGGGAGATTTAGGTAAGCCATTAGGAAGAATATCTTCACAAAAGGGGTGATTGGACATTGGAATGGGCTGCCCAGGGAGGTTGTTGGAGTCACCGCCCCTGGAGGTGTTTAAAGAAAGACTGGACACAGCACTTTTCTTGTTGGCAAGGTAATGCTAGGTCATAGGCTGGACTCAATGATCTCTGAGGTCTTTTCCAGACTAGTTGACTCTGTGATTCTGTTTTTCTGTGTTCAGTGCTGACCTGTGCCTAAATCTGGCTTTAGTCTGTGCGCCTGAATTATATTCTACTTCCTTTTCACACTTTTGCTGTTGAATGTTATAGTAAAAGATACATCCTGCTCTACTGAGCACTCTAAAACATAAAGTATTTGCTATCAAACAAGGAGTTTAACTTCCTTTCCATTTTGTCAAACTGACTTAGGTAGTTGGCCTGTAGAAAGTTTACCATGAAATAAGAACTTATACAGCAATACTTTTTGGCTTTCTATGCTCAACTACATTTACTTTACAAAAGCATGTTGTGGTTTGACGCTGGCCAAACGCCAGGCACCCACAAAAGCCACTCACTCACTCTCCCCTGCCAAGGCTGGGCAGAGGAGAATAAAATTTAACAAAGGGTTCGTGAGTTGATATAAGGACTGGGAGAAAACACTCCAAGGGCAAAACAGGCTCTGCTTAGAGGTACAAAGTGAATTTATTACTGACAAAATCAGAGGAGGATAATGAGAAGTAAAGTAAGCCCTTAAAGCACCTTTTCTTCTCCCTACCCCCTCCCTCCTTCCCACTGACAGCGCAGGGAGACAGGGCACAGGGGTTTTTGGTCAGTTCATCACCAAGATTTTCTTCCACAGTTCAGGGACAGGAGTCCTTCCCCTGTGAGATCGTGGGGTCCCTCTCACAGGAAACAGTTCTCTGTGAACCTCTCTGACATGGGTCCATTCTCACAAGCAGCAGTCCACCTAAAACTGCTGCAATGCAAGTGCCACAGGCACACAGTACTCCCAAAACTGTTGCATTGTGGGTTTCTCTTTCCATGGGATCAATCTTCCGAGGACAGGCTGCTCCTGCCTGGAAGCAGAGCCCTCTCTCTCCACTGGATCTCCCACTGGATCACAGCCTCCTCCAGGCATCCACCTGCTCCAGCAATGGGCACCTTCCCCACGGGCTGTGGGTGCATCTCTGCATCCACCATGGATCCCCATGAGCTGTGGGCGGATCTCTGCATCCCCGTGGATCTCCATGGGCTGCAGGGGCACAGCTGCCTCACCATGGTCTCACCACAGCCTGCAGAGGAATCTCAGCTCTGGTGCCTGGAGCACCTCCTCCCCTCCTTCTGCACTGACCTTGGTGTCTCCATGTTTTTTCCCTCACATGTTCCCACCTCCTCCTCTTCTCTGGCTAGAATAATCTGTGGTCCACTTTGTTTTGATTTTCTTCTTAAATGTGTTATCACAGAGATGTTACTATCATCTCTAATTGGCCCAGTTTTGGCCAGCAGCATGCCCATCCTCAGAGCCACCAGGGATTGGTTCTGCCAGACATGGAAGATTCTAGAAGCTTCTCACAGAAGCCACCTCTGTGCTCCCACCCCCACTGAAAACCAGGCCATGCAAAACCATCACATCCCTGTTTAAGAATGCTACAAGTAAACCAGTATGTGCATGTGCAAAGCATGGTAGAAATCCAGAGGAAAAAAAAGTGTTCTCTGCCCCAGAGAGTTTGTAGTCTAAGTGTAAGGGAAGAGAGGATGTACACTGGCAGGTGGAATTGACAAAATGCAACCATCAGTCAAGCCAGCGAGTGTTATAGAGTGGGAAGCAGTTCTGTTATTGAACTGGATAAGAAACATGGACGCATTTACATTAAATCTTAGATAACAGATCTTATTATTCAATTAAATTCTGGGCAAATACCCATCTGGACTGGTTTCAACAGAGCTGGGGGGCTGAGCAGATAATCATAAGAGCTTTATAGACTTTACAGTGTCACACAAAACTGAGAGGAATTAATGGAGGAAATAAATAGAAAAGACTCTAAAATCTCAGAAAATACTTCAAAATCTCCAGAGTTTTCAGCAAATCGGTATCTCAATCAATTAAATATTTCCTTTTTTGTCATGATCAATTAGTATACAACAAATCCAAGAGAGGACAGAATCAATAAGTAATTGGCAAAGTAATAATTAAAAGCAAAGCTTTACAACCTTCTTCATTTTAAATATTTCACTCTTGTCAGTTGCTGAATCCACTGAGTTTTAGGATGTGCTTCTCACACTCCACATGCTTTGGCAATAATACACTTGACTCAGATGGGCTGAGGAGATCGATGAACACATTATTCCATGATACTATGGTGCAGATGCAAACAGTAAAAATTACAAGATCTCTTAATGCTGGCTTTTAAAAAATCTGGTTTGATTTTTTATTAAGTAAACAATACACAAAAATCAGGAATTAACACACCTTCCAAATCTGAAAAGACTTGCAGAAGCAGATTTATTAGGAGATAAAATAAATATCTCACTTCAAAAGTGAATGAAAAGAAACTTACAAAGATTTCATTCAAGAAAACAGGTGAGACTAAATCATCTATTTATGCCTAAGACTTTATAAGTAATCATTAAAGCTTCCAAGTGTATATGAACATATGCAGAATATCAGCCATGTATGTATAAAGCACAAAAAAGGTGCAATTTCAAATTTTGACATGTATTCAGTTATTATATATCAAAAATGTTGAATAGGAATGACAGTTCCCAGGTAATGTTCCTTCCTTTGCTTCTAAAACACTATATGAACTCAGGCAAGTCCTTCACCTTAAATGATACTATTTTCCTATTTATAACATAACATTATTCACAGATTATTCTGTACGAGAATTTAGTTCATGTTTGTACAGCTTTCTGACATCTAATGAAAAATGAGGTACTAAAAAGCCAGATATCAGTAATCCCAGTAAAAGAAATTACCTCTGGCATGAAAAAATTACCAGAAGTACATTTTATTTTCAACATTCACTCAAGTGCTTTTCTGGGTAGATACTGTAGCATTGCATTTATTGTATTATTGTGCATTTTAAGACGCTGCTATTTGAAAATTGTGGAAAATATGAAATATCTAGGCAAATACATTAACGTATTTTTTCAATTTCTTTTCCAGGAGACCACTGAAAAGGCCTTATGGCAAGTAGATAGTCTATGATTTATTGTACAAAGAAGAAATAAACTTTAACATTTTCTGGTTAAGGTTTTCCTTTTTTATTCATTATTCATAAAAATAATTTATTATTTCAGTTGATATGTTTATTGTGAAGACTTTGAAAAACCCCAAATAATCCAAATCACACCGTAGTCTTCCTTTGCCAAATATCAGACACATTGCCATTCATTTTATGATGATTGTACTAGAGTATCACAACCTGTCTGGGTAAATACATGGTATTTACAGAATAAAAAGTTAATAAGAACAGAAGAAATTTTTTTGTTGTTGTTGTTTTATGAAAGCTCTCCCACCTGCTGCGCAGAGACATGGATTTGATTTTGTTATATGAAAAGCTGTACAGGTCTTTGAAAAATCACACTATATTTGAGACTAAGAAAAATGAGCTCTTTAAAAGTAGTAAGAATAACAGAAAATTATTCATCATATAGTACATAATCTCTGCTTGTCACCAAGATCCTAGAGGTGAACTAACTGCTTGTGTAAATTAGCATGAAATATGATTTGTAGTAATCAGCCAGAAGCAAATGGAACATAAGATAAAAAATTGTAGTGATTTCTTGGTATATATTTGCCCACAATGCAACAAAAACAACTCAGATCTGCTTAGAACTAGGTAAAGTAGTAAAATTGTTATAATTCCCACTCATTTGAAACAGCTTAATTTTCTGCAGAATATCTTAAAATCTATTTTACAGGTTTTTTGGCATGAACATCTGACCTTGTTTGATTTTAATTAAGTTTTGGGGTATATTTCAAACCTTTCTGGGTTAAACCCATTTTATTCACAGATATTTAGTTTTCTTTGCTCTTCTGTGTTTAGCAGGGGCTCTTCAGGGGCTTAGCAGGTTTACTCTTCCAAATTATACTGTCAACCCCAGCAATGCAAAAACTCTCTACTCCAGGTCTGTCTGTCCAAGATCTCATCTGTCCTGATCTGTTCTGTTCAAAATCTGCCTTCAGTTCAACACTATTTCAAGAGGGAAAGCAATAACACTCATTTATTGTATAGACTGATCTTGAAATGCACTCAATCTACCAAAATAACAGAGAAAAGAATAAGCTAGGTTGGTTCTCTGAAACCTATGGAAAACCACCAAATCATATCCCTAATTTCTAAGCAGTCATTGATGCTTCTCAGCACTGTGACAAGGAACTCACCAGCCTGGCTATTTTTTCCAGACCCAGAATTTTTGGATCTATTTGAACTATCTGCTTACAGGTTCAGTCAAGGGCAAGAAGATAGACATCTGAGACATCTGAGTCATCAATAATGAACTGATATTTAAAGGGAAAATATTGTATGAAGTAGAAACAATCCACGCAACATAAGAAATTTAATACAGCCCATCCCATTCACAAACCTGCAACAGTCATAATATGTCTCCCAAATCCTTGCGAAGGCATTTTCAAATGAGTTGACACATGAGAAAAACACTGTAAAGTTTTTAAAATAATCACAGAATCTTCAGTGTTTGAAAAGAAAGCAAACAAACAACTGGCAATATACACAGATATTTCTGTCCAAAAGACATATATTAAGATTTGCTATATGCTTTTTTAGTCATAATTTTGTATGTGTACAGTAGTGAAAAAGAAACATCACAGCACATGGGTATTTCTTCAGTAGTAATAAATGTCAGATGAATTTTTAATTTAGCAAGATTTCAAAAAGAGTAAAAATAAATATATATACTGATGTATAGAATATTAGATTAAAATAAATAGTGGTTATAAAAGTTTTCTGAAGAAAAAATTTATTTGAGTTTTCATTGTATTAGATATTAAACTTAATTCAGTTTGTTAGGAGTTTGAGAGAGCATATTAATGCTATTTAAATTATTTACCTTGGTATTCATATCAAGTTGAGTAAGCTATCATATGTAATATACAAAGATCTTTTCCACAATTATTCTGCAAGTGTCATAAATTTTTTGCCTTAAATGTCTTTCACACACATATTTTAATCAACTTAGCTCCTGTGTCTGACTCTTCTTTACAAAGTGTTTGAAACACCAGAGAAAGAGAATATGACAGATGTTTTGAAGTTAATAGCCAAATTTCTCATGTTTAATCTGGGACATCAATTTATTTCAGATATATCTGATTTTTGAAATAATGGCTTATGACAGTGTCATTTTCCATTTTATAACCAGCTTCTGTTGCAGGCAACTGAAATAGATATTACTTTTTCCTTACTTCCTGAAAAATTCAGTTAGCTTACAAGCTTGAATTGCCTTTAAGTTTCTCTTCTCTGCTTCTTGTTCTCATATTAAAACATTTCTTTTTCCCTTGAGTGTTTCCTCTGCCTGCTATGACAACATTTCTGCTCTGTAAAACCTAATACTAATATTATTGTGTACCTGTTCATTTTCTTTACCATCAACCTTTTCTCAGCTTTTCAATATACTTTTATGCATTATACTTTGTGTATTTTTAAGACTTTTCTTTCTATGATATTCCCAGTAATTAAATGTCAAATTAAATTTTAGACTATCATTAAGCTAGCAGAAACACAGTATTGTTCACTACATTTAACAACATCTGCAATTTGGCTGTGCTTTTGTCTGTATACCAAAATATGCATTCTGCTATGTGTAACATATGAAAAAGCATAAGATAAATTTAGCAGACATAAGTAATGCAGTACACAGTGGTTTCCTATTGAAAAAAATTCTTGTTGGCCTTTTTTCCACCTGGCAAGTTAGCCAGATTCAGGTTTCCCATGAAGAGAAACTGGTGATGGAAGCACGAGTTTCTTCCTTTGTGCTTATTTCCTTGGAAAGTTACATAATGCCACTTTCCTGGAACACTGCAGAGACTGAATGAATGAAGGAGCTCTGTCTTTGTATTACACCTCTCCCGCGCTTTCAGCACCCACTTCTCTCAGGAACAATTTGTTTGAAGGAAAGCCTCTTTCTGTCCCTTACCCCTCTGCCATGATTGTACTGACAGAGAGAGCACATTTAAACTCAAAATTCAATTTTCACAACCAGAAGAAATATACCTCTGTCTGGAGAGATGGATTTCTGGTATGAGCCAGTTGTGCTTCCCGAAAAACTCCTCTGTGCACTCTGTGACAGCAGAGACTCAGGGTCTGCAGGCCAAGAGAGTCTGAATTCTACTAGTGACCTGTGCTGTGAGGTAACATAACAGTATATGTAAAATCTTGTCTCTCTGGATCAGATTTAGGTCTGCACAAAACAGGAGTTAGTGAAACTGGTGACTCCTCATCAAGGGGCCTCTTGATCATGCCAGCTCTGTGACTTGTGATAGCTCCTTTACCCAAAGACAGCTGATACAAACTACATAAAAAAATTCTCAGAAAAGAAAATTATTGTTTTTAACCTGCTGACCTCAGAAATCTTGCTTATAGGAACCTACTTTAACACTGCCTATCATTCACATGGTTTCATGTGCTCTAACTTGTGGAGAGGCTTACAGTTTGCTTGTGAGCCAGAGAGGGTTAATGAATAAGGGTTATTTCTGAAAGGTATTCTATCAAGGCCGTTTGCCTGGACACCAAGAAGAGAGAAGGAGATAAGCAGAAGAAAACCTCCAGCTGGGAAAAGTATTTTTAGAAAAGTCATGTGAGAAAGAGAGGTGGAGATGGGTTTTACACCAATGAACGTTATGTTGATCTATTGTAACCAATAAGCGAAGTGTAAACTTTGTAGAGTGTATAAAAGACAGCTAGCTGTTGTCATAAATGGAATATTAGCCTTCTGAAATGTAGTGTGTCTATTTATATGTCACTCCCGCCCCTACAGCAACACTAATTCATACACAGTAACTTCCCACCTGTAGCTATTTACCTTAATTTTCTGGACTACCCTAATACAGATTTTATTACATCAGCATAAGCTGAAAATCAAGTAACTATTAACAAACATGGTTCTAGGTTGTCATATCATGATTTTGAAAAAATTCAGGGAAATGTCTCTTCCATGGAAACTATATGAGTAAATAAATGTGACAGAAAAAAAATTAGTTGGAAAGAAACTTTCTAAATTAACTTCAAATCAGTAACTATACTTAGACATTAACTAGAATGGTAACAGGAACTACAGTGAAAAATTTTATGCATGACTAGATCAAAAACTCTAAGAAAATGCTGACATGATGCAGGAAACCTCCAGGGAGAAATTGTTTGTCTCCAGACCACCTTTATACTGGCAAATAACGAGCCTACAATCACTTTCTGACATAAACACCAAAACACATTTAATGGATGTAGTCTTCCCTATTAAACTTTCTTACATGCAAAATGAGGGCAGCCACCTCCAGACTCCCTGCTTGGAACAAATGTTGGCTTTTATGAGCCCATGATCAGTGCTTAAGAACTGTTTGGTATAGTTAGTGCCAAAATCTAAAAACTTCCCTATTAAAACAAATTATTCACATTGAATAAGAATGTGCCTTTTACAGTTATAAACACCAGTTATATTAGAATATATGCCTAATGTTTAATGTGAGGGAGTGGGAGAGAGAAATCACAGCAATTCATGATACTACTCTGAACACCAGGCAGTATCTAGAATTTGCTCAATCTATGGCAGTAAAAAAAACCCCAAAACCGGAAAATGCACAATACATTATTTAAACATGTTTGTAAGTATAAGATAACAGGTCATCCACACAGAATCACAAAGTGGCTGTGGTTGGAAGGGACCTCTGGAGGTCCCCTAGTCCAACCTACCTGCTCAAGCAGGTTCACCTAGAGCAGGTTGCACAGGTTTGCATCCAAGCAGGTTTTCAGTATCTCCAGAGAAGGAGACTCCAAAATCTCTCTTGACAGCATGTTCCAGGCTGTTCCTGCTCTGTCACTTTTATAGTAAACAAGTTTTTCCTCATATTCAGATGGAACTTCTAAACTTTTTTCTGTTGTCCCTTGGCCTGTCACTGGGCACCGTTGCAGACACTCTGGCCCATCCTCTTGGAAGTCACCAACAAGACACTGTATACATTGCTAATACACCCTCTCAGTTGTCTCTTCTCCAGGCTAAACAGGCTCAGCTCCCTCAGCTTTTCCACAAAAGAGAGGTGGTCCAGTCCCTTAGTCATCCTTATAACCTTCCCCTGGACCATCTCCAGTGGTTGTCTATCTTGAATCAGATTTATCTCTGTGTAGAAAAGAGTTGATCCCATTTTCTCTATAATATTTCTTACTAATTCTTTACAGAGTTGCAATCATTAATCAACTTTTCAAATGCATCTATGCTTCAACAAGAACTAATCTTTTTTCTTTTTTTTTAAATGATCATACTAAAATAGTTCACTCAAGTAATAAAGACTCACCCACATAATATTTCTCATTCTAGGAAAGTCTCTACTTTTAGAGACACTAGAAAACTAGAGCAGATATTTGGCTAACATCAGTAGTGATGCATTGCGTCATTAATTAGATTAACTTACTAAATCCAGGAGCTTTTTCTAATTCCTAGCTTTACAGCAAAAGGCTTAATAACCCTGTGACTTTTGGTCCTTTCAATTTTCATCAGTAATGTAAAAATAAATTGTTGGTGAGCTGTTCACTGTAGAACTTATGATAAGGTATTAATCTTGGATAAAGAACAAGCTGTGTCATTTTTGATCAGGTGGTTTATTTCTAACTAAAAATATAGTTTGTGTCATGGATCAGAAGGATACCTGTACTAAGGATACCTGTGTGGGATATAACTGATTTCTGTTCTAGCCTGTCTTCCTTTCTGAAGATCATTTACATAAGAAAGAAACCTTTGAACGCTGCATAGCTTCAGAACTCCTCTGTGCAAATACTTCATGATTTAATGTCTTTATTAGGAGCAAGTTTCCCCCTGTTGGTTAAGGTTTGAGGAAACACATTTTATGAAAGAAATGTCCTTACAGATGTGAAAATGTATCAGCAATATAAAAACTAAATAATAGTACAGGGATGGTATGGTAGGGAGAATCACTGACTTACCCTCTCTTCTCAGATATCTACCGCTTCCCATCGTCAGACAGAGAAAAACTTAAATACTTACTCTGTGTTTTTACTGCCATTCCCAATCTTGTCTTAGCTAACAGTAATTAATAAGATAATTCTTTATCGATTTTTAATCTGAGCTATTGAGATAGACAGTGGTAGAGTAGTGATTTAGAGATGAAGCAAAATATTTTGCTGAATGACCAGTATGAATTATTACAGTTACAAGCCTCGGTATTTTGTATTTTAAAAAGAAATTATCACTTGTGATAAATGTCACTCATTAATTGACATTGATGAAGAACTGGACAGCTAGTGATGTGTAGTTGAATTTTCTTTTTGGGTAAACTGTTCTTTTAACTTACGACAAGACCATCAATGGGCAACCTAAATATGCTTGCCTAAATAGCTCTAATAAATATGGAAACACAGGGTTTGAACCTTACATGGTTACCAAGTCCATTCCACTGCTTCTATGTGATGCAAAGCTTTAATATGAAGAAAATTAAAAAGAAAAAATTTACACAGCATTAGTTTTTGCAAAATTTTCCTCACAGGATGACAGTGGTGATGTGTCACTAATAGGTTCTTCTCAATAAATCTGGGGCTGAGGACTTGAATGGTGTATCTTGAACATAGCTCAGTAAAGACTGGAAATATGTGAAAGAATCTCTGTTTCTTGGGATTACCAAAGACCAATTTGATCTAATTAATGGTCCTTGATGCAATTTTATTTTACTTTTCTAAAAAGTAGTTGTTTCTCTGACAAGGGGCATTATCTTCATCATGCACCCAGCTTCCTTTAGCTGGGACTTCTGCATCTGGATCCACCTTCTATCTGCTTATCCCAATGATGCATACAAATGTAAGGGTGGGTGTTAAGAGGATGAGCCAGACTCTCTTCAGCAGCACCCAGCAACTGATCAAGGGGCAATGAGAACAACCTGGGATACAGGAAGTTCCATCTGAATATGAGGAAAAACTTGCTTACTTTGAGAGTGACAGAGAACTGAAAGACTGCCCAGAGAGGCTGGGGAGTTTCCTTCTCTGGAGACACTGAAAACCTGCCTGAATATATCCTATAGCCCAAGGGGAACCTGCTTGAGCAGAGGAGTTGGTCGAGAGAATGTCCAGAGGGCCCTTCCAACCCAAACCATTCACTGACGCTGTGGTTCCATAACTCCGTATTTAGGATATTCTACATTAATATGGTGCTAGAATTCATCAGCAGCTGACTTCAGTCTGGTTTTGTTATACGTACCAAAGGGATGGTCGGTATTTTTCTATAGAGTTTCAACATATTTGTACAGTTTTCATAAGGAACACTAAGGCCCTATAATATTTTAAATGTTTTCAGTAAACCTGAAGCTACAGAAAAACAAATTTTTTTTTTTTTTTTTTTTTTTTTTTTTTACAATTTTATTGTCTATAGACTATACCACAGCTGTAAAGTTATTTTTGTATTTCAGAAATGCCCCAAGTCATGATAATCCAATGTGTTAAATTTGTGGGGCAGAAAGACACAACTTAGAAGACAATTAATATTTTAGTTTCAGTCTTCCTACCTAAACAGAACAGAAAGTAAATTTGTATGTGCTTTAGGGTAGTGGGGCATGAATTGCACAATAGCAAAAGTTTTTAGTATGATTGCATATGATTGTAATGTAATACAGGAAATGAAACTTTGCATAAATTATCATGTTCTATAATTGCAAGCTTGGTGACACCCCAGAAAGATTTATGGAGTAGGCAAGGCATTAGGCGCATCCTAATCCTCTAGGCCCAATGGTATTATCTTCTCTATTCTTGTTCCTTCTAAGAGTGTTAATTGCATCCCAATGCCTCATGGATTTAAGGCTTATATTCTACTGAGGAGTGGTCTATGAAAGATATTGAAGTGAAAAACGTAACAAAACATAATGAAATCTAGTTAAACCCACATCTGCTACTTCATTTTTATTTTAAACCTGATTTCAGACTCCAGCACGATACCTAGAGTGTTCAGTTTCTGTTACCAGAAGTCTTTGAGCTTCACTATCAGCACCTGCCAGATAGCTGGAAATATGCAAAGGCTGAGATTTCAAAGTGTATGGCAATTTCTCCTGGAAGAGTTAAAATTACATATAGCACAAGGTGGAGTCTTTACCCTGTACCTTTTTCTATACAATAATTCCAAGATGTTAGCACCAGCCCTCTGTTTCTTCTAAGACAACAGCTTTAACAGATAACAGAATATTGTTCCCTCTCTGGCTAGCTCTGTGTTACAGAGAAATTAAGAAGCACTTTTTCGATATGAAAGAATTGAATTCCAGGCTAATGTCTGAATTAGCATAATGTTCCTCCCAAAGCTGTAACTTCTAACCTCTTTTTGACCTGCTTTTACTGAAGACATACCTTTTTTCTTCAAGAAAGAAGGTAGCTAAATATATTCTGCTCTCTACAGCAGCACATAGATTGCAGGAAGATAATTCCCAGTATACAGAAGGACATGATTTTTCAAAGCACAGAGCAGAATCAGACTTAGTAGATACTTTTTTATAACCAATTTCTGCAGTTGAAGAAAGTTTTGCAAGTTATAACTCCCAATTATGTAGACCTTTAAACAAACCTTTATTTTAAAGGCATAATTTATGACACTACTTGCCCAAAAAAACCTAAAGGCTTTTCAGTAAACCAGGACTAAAAAGGCCTCTTTTGAACTCCTTAAGAGCATGAGGCCTAATGAAAAGATAGTACTCATGACCATTTTTGAGGACTGTGTAGAATGCAAGAAAATATCAGTTCAGAGTCAATAAATCAGTACTTTGATGGAGAAGAAATGCTTTGAAGACAGTATGTCATAGTAAATGGGATTTAGTTTTCAGACACTTGTCCATAAAAAAACATTACAAGTGGAAAGTACATTTAAAAATATTAAGTAAAAAGAACTGAGTTCGACACAGTATATTCTCATTACAACTTTTACTGTCCTTGGAAAGGATTCATATTGAGGCAATTAGGGTCTTTACTGGCTCACACAGGCACAAGTTAGTCAGCAAATAGCCCAGTACTATCATAGTCTCTTTTTTTATCACTTCTGCATTTGATATCTTTTTGCAACCTAAATTCCAGGTTCCCTGTAGACACCAAGTAAATCTTGGGCACTTGTCTCATTTCTGAAAATTAAGAGTAGTCCTTTAAAGAAGGCAGTGGTGAAAATCAAATTAATCAAATGTATACTTTACATTTTTTTAAGTACTGATTTAGCTATGCCAATGTGGATTTACATTAATGCAGCCGTGAGATCTCAACTTTGAGTTTAAAATTGAGGTTAAGTTTCTCAGTCTAAGCCACTAAAAAGGTAAAATAGTACAAATTTAACTCAGGAAGTCTCTTGGAGACACTGGAATTTTAAATACATATTTTGATGTTAAATCAATCCTTTTGCTGAGGCAAAAATTAAAAATTATATTTCAACTACATTCTTTTTATTTATATTTTTCAGAGTTCCTTTTGCCCATTTACTCTTATCCTATAAACACCAAGCTTTAGGCACCAATACACATCCCAATATATGCTTAGATTAATGGCTCTTTGTTATAATTAATCTCACAGAGTTAATCCCCTAATCAGTTCACTATTCGGTTCTCTCCACACAAGAATTAGCCCACGACATTTCCTCAAATCATCAGCTAATTTCTCACTCCAGTACAGCTAAGTGTCACCAGCTGCACTCTTGTGTGGACTGTTGGACAGTTAAAACTTAAGTCAGAAAAATGAGACTGTGAAACGATGATTAGGAAAACATGACTTGAGAAATGAGGGCAAGTCTGCTTCTGTTCTTTCTGTCCTTCCCTGCCATCTGCCTACTGGTGCAGGGGTTATGAGGCTTCCCCCTAGCCCCAGACTAGCTCAGATACTAGGAAGAAGCCTGTTTCCCCCGCATGGACAGAATAAAAGATAACAAAAGAGGCTCTTCCCCCCCCGAGGAGAATCCGAGGTTTATTTCTTGTGGGGTCCCAGGAGCGGAAAGAGAGCGAGGTCAGGGCACAGAGGTCTTTTCTAGGGTCTGGAAGAGGGCGGGGAGAAATTGGATCTCTGCCAGCTAAGCAGACCAGAGGGGAGAAGGGTCAAACTACATGACATTACAGGGGTGAGGGACTTACCATTTTCAATACATCTAGGGTAATGAATTACAACATACTGGGTTTCTGTGTTTTGGAGAGGATGAACCTCTCTACATGGAAGCATTTCCCAAAGAAAGCTTTGTAGTCCTATCAAGAAATTGAGGGAGAATTTAAGGAACATTCATTGTCTTCTATTTAACTATTTCATTCCTATGGTCTACTGAACCTGTTCTTCCCTCAGACAAACCATTCCCAATGAGTTGGCTCCTCAACACAATGAACTTTCCTACTGAATCAGGCAAAATTCCTTAAGAATTTGCAAATGTGAATGTGCACATACATGATGGTACAATCCCAACATGGGATTGGAAAACTGGTGTAAAGAGAGTGAGAAGTAGAAGAGGAGAGTGAGGGACCTTTGCATCTGGGTCTCCAAGGTGAGAAAAGGGGTTTCCGTGTATTCTGGGAGTTGTCTGTGCTGTGAGTGAGCATTTGTATGATGCTCTTCAGCACACGGTGTCATTCCTAGGGCTGTCCTGAGCACGGCAGGAGCTGGACTCAATGGTCCTTGCGGATCCCTTCCAACTCAGAATACTCCATGATTCTCAGAGTTAAAGGGCAGACAACAGCCCTGGCTGTGCTGAAGAGCACGTTACTTAACACAGGACAGTGGGCTAGGAAATACCATTCAGTGACAAATAAACCATCTGATCTTGTTGTTGCAGGCAGGCAAAAGATGTTATAAAAGAAAGGTGTTATAAAATATGGATTAGGCCTTGTTACTTCAGCTAAGCTAACAATAGCTTGCAAGTTCCCAGGCAAAGCAATCTTGGGAATGAGAGCTTGTTAACACAACAAACTATTCCTGGGTGAAAAACAAGTGGCACCTGTAATAACAGGGGATCTGTCTCATGAAAATCAGTAGAAAAAGTATGTAAACTAATTAAAAATACAGACGTTTGATAGATATGCAAAATATCATGTACCTACCAATGAACTAAGTGTGAATGTATTGTCAACCAGTAAGGTCTGACACAGCGCTTTCTGATAATCCTATAAAATATGACCTATACAATGGATTTGGCTTTCCTGCATGAAGAAAATGGAGTCTCGGCTTATTTATTACAATATCTTGCAGTAGTACAAAATTTACAAGATTTAAGACCTTAAAATAAAATTTGCAGAAAGATTTCACAGTTATTTAATTATCAAATGTCACTCTAGCAGTTAAATATTTCCTTAATTGCATAATTATTTAATAAGAAAATAAATAAATTTTATTTAAGATTTCAAGGGAAAAAATCAATTATTCTTCATTCAATTGTTATTTACTTTGCAATCATTTATCAGTTTTGGAAATGCTAGGCTTCAGAGTCAGCTTTGTTTGGGTTAATTGAATACTTCTAATTAAGATAGCCAAACACAATCCTTACAACTTTAAACACAGCCCCAAAGGCAGCGCTTGGTTGAAAAAAGTTCAAAGAAAATTAATATTTGAAGTACAGCATATACTCTATTGGTTTGCCAGATGAATTAGTACAGAGGTTAATAATCATACTTTAGAAAACATTGACATAAGTTTAATTCCCCTTTCTGGATGAGGTTACTAGTCAAATTAATTGGTGCCAGTCCCCAAGAAGAGCAAAAATAGGAACTTAATTATTTATAATAGCATTTCACAGAGATAAGTCTAAACACATGCAAAGACTATACCCTCAGAAAGTGCATGTTTTGCTACAGTAGCATGACAAAATTATGTTACGCTTCTTCAGAAGTCATGTCAGTATTATCTGTTTACAAACAAAAATGCTGTTTCCTTCAGAAAAAATTCAAGATGTGCCAAACAAACAAAACTTCAAACATCTGAAGACATTGAATCACATCATTTTTCCCCTCTTATTTGTTATCCACAAACACAAGTCAAAAATGAAATTTTGTTTGCAAAACTGTTCAGGGAAACAAACTTCCTGTTGATTCATGAGAAAAGTTCTCAGAAGCCACATTAAAACATAGTGGGATTTTGAGTCTGGAAAGAAAAAATACAATATTTTGAAGTCTAGCACTGTGGAGGCGATAAAGGGTGAGGCTTTGAAAATGCTGCTGTCTGGTAAAGTTTATTCTTTATGATGATCCCTTATATGTTTATATCAGGCTCATTGTTAGGATCCCACTTCTGACAGCAAAATAATGTTATGATACACTAAAATAGTGCTAATGTCTGATTATTAAGAGATGCCTCTGCCTGAATTAAGGTGCAAACAAGACCATATGCCAAAGTTAATAGTACAGATTCTGTTTAGCAGTAAATAAGAGAGAGACAGAGAGACAAAAATAAGAAGGGGAGTGGGGGGAGGGAAAGAGGAGAAAGAGTGAGAGAGATGGAACAAAAGATATCACCACCACATGGGTTCCTTCTTCTGGTCCTCTCAGTGGTGGGGGTCGTCCACATATTCATCTGGAAGTACCACTTTTATCCGGTCCAAGTCCTGGGTATCCACAAGGAGTATGTGCTGTTCCCACAACTTGGGATGGCATGTGTGTAAGCAGCTGCTTCCTTTTCTTACTTTCAATTGTTTTGGTAGAAATTTTCATCTGGATAAGCTACCCAGATCTGCCTCACCTGGCCTCATCACCTCTTCCTCTTGTTGTGTCCATCCTTCTCCCACAGTCTGCACAGTGGAATCTTACTTGGTGTGCTAATTCTAAATCTCCCATCTCCATTTAGGACTGAAATTAATGCCCTCCTGTTTGCCATTTGTGCCTGTTGTGGTACCTTTTCTTATGGGAATTTCCCTATTGGAGAGTGTTTTGAGACAATTTAACTGTGTTCTTTGAGTCCTCACACTCAGAATTTTATAGCATGGCTCAAATTCATAGGTTTTCACTTGGGCAGTGAAACAGGTGCTACCCATAAAACACTTCTGTTTTATAGGTAGTTTTTGTTCTTTTGTGCAGAGAGAAACTTCTGATTTCCTTCTGTGGTGTCACAGTAGTAGGAGTGTATATCCCTTGGAATTCTGAGGATTCTCTACATTTGAATAGCCCTCCGAACATTGATTATTGGGTTCCAAACTATTCTAGTCCTTAGGTTCTGCTTCATACTCTCTTTAATAAAAAGTTGTTAGCTCTGTGAACTCTGAAGACAGAAAAGACCCTTATGTCACCCAACATAATCCTTGCAGATTGAGGATAATAGAATTTTACTAATTGCATCCAGTTATTTCCCTTTGAAACCTAATAACTGATGTTTGATTGAGGCAGGAGTATACTGTGAACCAAAGAAAATCCATTCCTTCTGTTAAAATATGAAGACACTTAGGATCCAGTATTTTCCATTATGTTTTTTTGTAACTACTGGTCATCTTTACAATTTAAAAAGTCTAACATTCTTCATTTTAATTCTCTACCCTGAGTCTCCCTTTATCTTTGTATGTTAAATTAAAGATACACTTAGTACACAAGATTTTCTGCATATGAAGATATTTAAAGAATAACCAGAACACATCCCAGTTTTTAGTCACCACAAATAAAGAAGAAATTTATATAATGCCTGAATTATATAAGAATTTCGTTTGAAAGGAAACACTGCAGCTCATTTAGTCCAAGCACCTGCTCTATCTGCTGTAACTTCATGAATGCTGGTCATATTGGTCCAAACAAGTTTTGAAAACCATGAAGGACAAAGATTTCACAACGCCTCCTGGCAGCCTATTTCAATGATTGTTCATAGTTTGCAGTGAAAATATTTTGTCATAACTATTGTGGAATTTCTTCTTCTGCAAGCATGAAAGTTCTTCAACTTCTTCCTCTTAAGATATTGTCTCTGACTGTGACATAATGCTTCAGATTACTTTTTACACTTTTTTTGATATCTCAAGAACTTCTTAAAAAATTCTGGTCACTGCACGCTGTTACTTGCATCACCAGTGCAGTAGATTTTGCTAAATCACTGAACTGTCTGCATCCTTCCTTTTGCCTTTGTGTCACATTAGCTGGACTTGTTGTGTTTTATGGTCATTACAATTGTCATATAGTAGTTGAGTCATTGCTGTCCAGAGTACATGACCCACATAACCCATAACCCACAACCCACAGAAGTCTGCAGTCACTGGTCTTAGATATATAGTTTGACTGTTTAAAACACATTGAGTTTGAAGGCTCACAGGCACTGAAAAAACCTGGCTTGATTCAGTATGACCATATAGTTTCATCACTATTTTTCACTTTACTAAGTTTTATTCCATCAACACTATTTTAAAATACATTTTATTTTAAACAATAAAATAGATTTTATTTTCATCAATTTTATATTTACTTCCAGCTAATTCACTAAGCCTTCAATAGCATTTTCTGTAGGACTCCTGAGAAATGTCAAGTACTGTTGTTTAAGAATTGTCAGAGAATCAGCTTTAACCCATTTAATGCGTGTTCTAATTGTGAAATATTAATTTAGTATTGTAATGCCATCAGGTATCAAGTGAAACACCTTCCAAAAGCACTTTACATCTGTGTAACTGAAATTATAACCGCTATTATGAGTACAAAATACAGTATCTCCTTTCTTCTAAGATTTGTTTTCAGTAAAAACATTAATTGAAGTTAATGATATTCTCATAATTTAATTTTTTATTAACCATTTTAATTATATTTTCACAGAATCATAGTATGTTAAGGGGTTGAAATGGACCTGAAAGAATATCTGGTCCCAACCCTGCTGCCATGTGCAGAGACTCATCCCAGTAGGCCAGGTTGCTAGAGGCTTTATCCGACCTGGCTTTGACCACTGGCAGGTTTGGGGTACCCACAATCTCCCTGGACAACTTGTTTCCATATCTCATAACCCTCAAAGTAAAGAATTTCTCCAATTTAAATTAATAATTGCATGATTTTTACAATCAGACTATTTTTCAATAAAAAATATGTTGGGACCAAACCCAACATTATTTTCAAATTGATGCCAGAGTTGTGGCATTTAGTGAGTTTGGAAGGTAGTTGCCTGCAATATTGAGTACGTACAATTAAGCACTCTTTAATTGGCAAATATATCATTAACAGAAATTCATTAACCAAGGTAAGTTCTTACTACCTGGAAATAATGCCATTTACTGAAAAGCAAAATCATCTTTCTCTGGTCTGCAAAAACAATAGTTTGATATTTATTATAGAATATATAATAGTATTGTGGGATAGTGTAGTAGAAAATGGATATTTCAATAGAAATTGGATATTTCAATAGAAATTGGATGTTCTTTACTTAAAATATATTCGTAAGGAAATTATTTATAATAAAGAACACAGCTAACTCTCAGAATGTAATGGTGAATATATATTTATTTCCAATTTAATTGAGAGCAAATCTGGGATGCTGGTTGCTGCGTTGGTTTGTTTGGATTTTTGTGTATATATATCTGAGAAACACCTGGCTTTTGATGTTGATATACAGACATTCATGGGTTTACATATTCAGTAGAAACCATCAGCACATGATCTTGCATCTGAAGGCTGAACAAAATCAGTATTCAGTCAACCAATAATGAAGGAGTATTTCCAGATGGATCCTGCCAGGTGTTAGCAATTAATTATTGACATATTTGGGAAAATATTTAAAGGTACAGTCAAATATAGTCTTCCTGCATGAGACTGTTACATTATATTGACTGTTGATTATTGTATGAATTTTCTTTTTCTATGTTACACAAAACGTTCAAAACAGATCCTTATGAAGATATCAAAAATACAACTCTGGCAGGTTATTATGTGGCCTTTTGAAATCAGGGTTTGGAAGACGTTGTTTTGGAATGTATTTTGGAAAGGAATAATGATCACACAAAATGTGTTTGTAAGTTTTTCCTCTGCTGTCTTGTTTAAATGCATACTTAAATAACAGCCATGAAGCACTAATAAAAAAATAAAAAAAAATTAAGCACAACCTCTTGTTAAAGGTCTGCTTTTCTTCTTGAAAGACAAGAAGAAATGCAATTTACCCAATCTGATTTACACAGAATGATGCAATAGCTCAGCTGACAACACAGAAGACTGATGCCCTCTGTTTCAAAGTAGGGACAGCAGCAGAAAAGTCACCATAGAGGCATGGTAATGGAATGTCTGTCAAGCCTCTCCTTGATATCATAGCTCATTCTTTCCAGGCTCAATTTTACTGTCTCAGCTGGATGGTGAACAGTGGTGACAGTGGTTTCTGTGATATTAATATTTATCTACAAAATCTATCCTATGGGAGCTGGGGAGAGACCACCTCAGGGTAACAATCCAATTTAGAATTGATACGGTGATGTGACCAATGAACTTAAACCCTACATTTTATTTCTCTTTCTGCTAAAACCATTTAATTTTATTTTTACATTACCAAAAGTGGTCTTTGAGCCTATTTATTATTGAATATACCTTTGAAATAATGTTAAAATACAAAACAGAGCTAGGCGCAGAGCTCCCCATCTGTAAAAAGCTGTCTTCACAGACTTCTCTCTCATCATGTCTTACTCTTAATGAAGAAAATGCAAAGTTGGGATTTATTTCACCTAACTTTGACATGTAGAATTTTATAAGGTTAACTGTAAACTAGTGAAGTTTCTGTCCTTTTTCAATTAATACAGACATATCAGTTCTGCCAGAAAGTAATTAATTTTGCCTATTCCATAAGCTTCTTTTACAGTGAAATTATCCTCCTTCTGCATTTATTTCTCTACCTTGACTCTGGAAAGTGGCCAGGATAGCTTACTTAGTCTTAGAAATCTAAATATATTCTGTGTACATAATTATCTTGTCTCCAAATATATTGAAAATATTGCTTCAAAAAGAGTCCACAAAATCTTTTTCCTAATGTCGTGTTACCTATGAAAGAAGGACTGTTCTACAACCTGAACATTTTGAACAGGTTCATATGTTTCTAGACAAAACATTACAGTATGTAGAAAAGTTATGAAGCTGAGTTTTAAATCATGCCCAAATTTATTATGTTATAAAGAGGGTGAGGCAAGAGTAAAGATTCCATTCAAATTCAGCTGTCTACACATTGATATCTGCATAGGTGTCTCCCACAAGTGAGATCTGAGGATCACTGAGTTTGTTCAGTGAGATTTTATTTGACTTAGGGTCTCCTGTTCTTACCTTTCTCAAAGGGGATGAATCTCACATTTTTCCCATGTCACACCTGTCAGGGTACCCTGTGGTGTCTCAAATTGCCATAGGTATCCATGAAGTTAAATTACACCACTAACTGATGTAGTCAGTGGAATGTAAACTGTAATTCAGCTCTCTCTAAACATAACCACTGTGCCATTTCATTGTTCTAGTACAAGCATCCACCAGCATGACCAGCATTATCAAACACATCTGCAGGGGCTATAACAGCAGCTTTCTGGAAGGGCTGTCACCTTCTGGTGCACAAATCAGATATGAGGCTGATTATGGTCAGCTAACTTCTTACAAGTCTCTTCTCAGTCTTTTATGTTGATTCCCATTGGCTGTAAGGAGGTGTTCAGCTGCCCAGCATGCAGTACATAATCAGAGAGAAACCTAACTCTAAGAGTTTTAATCTTGAGATGAATTTTACTGATGAAACTTTCAGTCTTTCTAAATTCCAGACTTCAGACTTGGTGTTCCACACTTCTGAAGTCACATCAAAATTCAGAACATCATGAATCAGAATTTTTGTTCTCCTCTATCTGCTTGCTCCAGCTGAGAAAAATGCTGACAGGGTTTCATGTTGGCATATGACAGCAAAAGGCCTGCAAAGCCACTGGGCATCTGGGAATGCTTTAGGCAGGAATTCCAGGGACAAATACAAAGTGAACACAAATGCCTTCTCCATTTTTAGAATAGAAATTTTGGCTGTGAGAAGGGGGCAATAGGCAGCATATTGCTCTGTTCCAAATATGATTTTAGCCATCTGGGTCTCTACCTAGCTGAAGCAGCTTGACCAATCCTTTTGTAATTCTGAATATTTATTTATTTTATATATTAAATTATATATTGCTTTTTCTAAAGCTGCCTGAACATTTGCACCCTAGTGGACTATTTGAGTGTGCTCAAAATCTTAGTGAACATATTTAGACAGAAGAAAATTATCTCCTCCTTCACAAAGCAACCACAGTGTTCTTTCTTGGATCATTTAGGGCCTAAAGATTTAGAGGGAGAAGGTGTAAGATCTGAAAGCCATTCAGACTCACCTAACTTCGATATGGTAACAACTTGAAAATTAAGGACCTGGCATAAATAGGGTGGTTCAGAGAGAAAAAAGAGGGAATTTCGACTGGTTTTAATGTCAATGCGGAGACTGAGGAACCTATGAAAGATAAAAATTTCACGAACATACATCAAGAAAGATCTGAGTTTAACTGCTGAGTTTGAGATGCATCTTTCCCTGGAGCTCAGATGAGTTAAGTTGGAAATGCCCATTAGGCATCCATGTCCATTCAAGCTTTTATGGATGAAGTTAATTGGATAGAATTCCCTTTTTGCAGGTGGAGGGCAAAACAAGCTCCTGAATTGCTGCTTTACAGCTAGTCTGAGTCACTGACACCTCTCACTGACTTATTGAAGTTCAGTCTGCATTTCAGTCTGCATTGTAAAATATAAATCTTTAGTATGAATTTTTACATTCACTTGCCATAAGTATTTTGATTTCTGAATTTTCATGGTCTATGTTCTTGTCCAATTCAATTGGTTTATGTACAAACAGTGGCCATCTATAAGAATGCATGAAATGACAACTCACACTCTAAAGGTGGCTGGCAACTGATCCTGAAAGCATGGCCATAGCCATGCTGTCACATATTCCAGGTCATTAGCATTGATCACACATCTGATATCTTTTTATCTCTGTCTATACATGCCTTGCTTCATAGCATTGTCTTTACACCTTTTATGTTCCAGAGATCAATAAATGCACTTTTGGACTGCACAGGAATGAGAACATATTTGCTGCTGTGCAGGGTGGTATAGAGGCCAACAGCATTTTAAAATTAGGTATATCTCTTATCAGCAATATTAAGAGTTAATGAAACAGACTTCAAAACAACAAAAATGTGCACATAAATGTATTCTTATCTGACAATATAATTGGCTACAACCCAAGTGAAATTTTGCAAGTTGTAACAAAATACTAATACAAATAATATGATTATATGCAGTCAAGGACCCCAATTTTGTCTTGCACCTTTTTTCCCAAGTGAAAATAAAGTTTTGGTTGTTGTTTTGTCTTCTTGCAGAAGAGAGAAAGCTCTTCTGTTTTCCCTTTCTACCCACCAAAGCGACAAATAGACACCTGTCTCTCATCTGGCTTCCACTGGATCCTGTCCTGATAGGAAAAGCTCTTCTTTCCTCAGATTTCACAGCTGGCCAAGGATACAGACAGTTTTTCTCGTGAGGCTGCCTGACACCGAGGCCAAAGCAGCTTATGCCAAAGCAGCTGTTTAAACAGCTATTTTCTTGAAGAGAGGGCTTCAAGTGATTCTAGCATCTAAGGCTGTGTCTTCTTCCATCAAACAAAGAACAGGCCATTAGAGGCCTCTCTACACAGAGAAAGCTTGTTTCTGATATGACTGACAGACTAAACAGGAGGCTCAAAAGCTTATCTTACTTCTGCCCACTGTCCTTACCAGGTTGCCCCTTCTCAGCAGCATTGTTTTCCAGTGAAGTAGCTCTTGCAGCCTCCTGCACAGCACAGACACCAATCTGCCTCCTCACAAGTATGGATTATTGCTTTCTTTCCTTTTTCTCTGAGTATCAGCTTTGACTTTGCTTGCCTTAGCCCTTACAGCTCTGCTTCCTTCCAGAGCCATCCTGTTGAGATGCTGCCTCTCTTCCTGCTACTCCTCTGCAGCTTCTCTTCTACTGGATATGCTGAGTTGTTCCTGGCATGAGACAACCCATCCCATCCCTTTCTCTAAGGTTTTCCATAAAACTAGGTATGCATCTGTCACACCAAGGTAAATGCACACTCCCCTCCTGCCTACCTTCACAAATATATTTTTTCCAGAGAATCTGTTCCATATTTTTATTGTGGGATTTTTTTGTATGTGTTGGTTTGGTGTTTTTGTTTGGTTGTTTTTGAGGGGAAGAACCTGACTTAGTTAAATTGGCCTGTATATCGCACTGCTGACAAAATCTAAATATGCCTACAAATTATGTCCCACCAGCCACCTCTTTTCTTGTCTTACTGAGAGTGCATCTCCAGCAGACCTGTCGGACTAGAACATTCTACACAATACATGTCTTCTTTTGATGCTTTTCTTGTAAATTTCCCACAAATTCTGAAAGCTTTCAAGCTTGTTCTTAAGGTATTTCAAAAATAAGGAGCTTTCTCAAAACAAAACTTCCTCACTGAACCAGTGTACTGGGAAAGAAGATTATTGCAGGATCATAGTCTGACTTATTTCCTACTCTGGCTCAATCCCATTTCATGTAACAAATGGAACACAAAAAATATCTGAAGGACCAATTACAAATTGGCCCATGTGGGATAAGTTTCTATCACAATTTCATTGTTCAGTGTTATACATATTGAGGATAAGGCCAGTGATATGTAAATGCAGAAAAGATTTTTTTAATGAGGGATAATTAAACAATTCCTCACTGCCACTTTCATGACTTGCACTAAGGTCCAATGAAAAGGTACCACATATAGAAATACAGATACAGAGAACACAGAATGAATACTAAATCAATATGTACAAGACTAATGATTAAAAAGGTAATTTTAACATAGACATTGATTTAATTTTGAGCGTTTTGCTCTGCAGCCATTAAGGTTGATTGATACTGATTTTCATATCAAATCCTCAAGAAACATTTTCCTGCCTCTTTTAATTCATGCACATGCAGTGAAATATTTTGTAATCATTTTGTTGTAGGATTAAAGATATTTTTAAAATTGCAAAATCCTCCTTGAAGTATCCATGTTGTAATAGAAAAAAAATTGACTTAGTCATGTTGGAAGCATATTTGTTGTGAGGTATTAACATTATGGTATTTGTTCATCTGAAATAGCTTTAAGATTTAGAAAGTGAACAATTTTTATAACTTAATGTAAAATAGAAATAGTTTTATCTATCTCAGACATATACACAAAGGAGATGAATTTGCCCCATGTTTTGTTTTGTAATTTTTTCCCCAGAATGTAAAACTCCAACTACAAACAGATCTTGATATAATGTCTATAATGTCTATAGTTGCTTATGTACTGGTGTAGCTTTATTATTTTAAAGCAACTTCATTCCCTTCTACTTGAATAAAAAAATCAAAGCTATTTCATGTCATTTTTTGGAAATTACACATGTAGAATTTTTAGAAACCAATAATATATGCTTATATTTTGTCCTGAATTGCAGTCTTGCACAGAAGAATGAAAAAAGTATCTGATTTTTGCTTTCAATCGTAGGGCAAATTAAATATACACCTTCAAAGCAATACTAACAAAATTACTAGGTGACAAGAAAAGTTAAACTCTCAGTCAGAGTTGAAAATATGACACACGTAAAACAAGTGTGACATTAAGAGAGTTTGATTTGGACAGACAAAGAGTTCCCAGACAAAAGGCACATGAATTTATAGCAATATTACTTGGAAACCCTTTTGTCATCTAGTGATTGAAATTAACAGAGACATTAATGTCATAGATAAAGGTAATTAATTAATATGAGAAGCTTATGCCATTATATTTGTAGATGAGGTTTGCCAAAAAATCATAAACCAAATTATTTCATAAAAAGCCTGATGAAATGCCCACTAAAGCCCATAGGAATTTTTCCTATGATTCAGTGAGCTTTCTTCCAGTCTTGTAACAAAACATCAAAGCATTCATAGTGAATAAATGCTGTTACCAGAATATTTTTAGTTTGAATTTTTATTAGGCAGAAGTTTTGCACGGTGGGCTGAGTCTGACAATAACTGCTCATCTGTTGACTGGCACAGCAGCTTTTGGAGAAAAGGTTCTCGTTATGCCAGGACAGTCATTTGTTCTGTTACCACTGACTCACCCCCGCCCACTAGTGTGGCACTACTGTCCTTGGCTCTGAGGAACGTGTGGTAACAATGACTTCAATACCTGCCTGCTTAATTTTCTGTACTAAATGCATTGTTCATCCTTACTTGTGTTTGGACATTCAGCTTTTACCACAAGCAATCCATACTTAAGGAACTCCTGGTTGTACGGCATAGATATTTGCATTGGATTGCCATTAGTGGAGCTTGTATACAAAGATGATTGAAAGTTAATATAGAAGTGTATGGTTCTGACACTGAATAAGATATCCTGCACAAGAAAAAGATAATCCATTGACACTTAAAAGCAAGCTAGATAGCACTAAAATCTTGATATTTTGCTTTGTCTGATTTATTAAATTGTCATTAGCGACAAAAAGTCATTCAATAAGTCAGTGTAACTGATGTGTGCAGCTGTGCCTGGGAAACGAAAGTAAATTAATGAATCTATTGCTTGTTAGTTTCTTTCACTACTTATTAACACATTGGCTTTTTGCTTTTGTAATAACAAAACCCCTGCTTCTCTATAGGTGACCAAAAATAATCCTAAAACTGTAATTACTTACATCTCTATCAATTACTTCTTGTTTTTCACTTGGTATAAACTCAATTTTGCTTTAGTTTGACCCTAACAGAATTGTTCTTTTAATTCTGCAAGTCTTCTTTCACCAAGGTTTCTTGGACAACTTAATTTGTTTCAGTACACTTCTTACATATATTTTGACATTTTGCAGCCAATAAATCAGACCACCTAGTAAATGTAAATGAGCAGTCATCACTGAAAAACCTTCTCTCCCCATGTTGAACGCTCCTGGATATATTTGCTCTGTACTGTAGCTCAAGTATCACCATTTTGCCTGTGCTGTCAGGCATTTGAAAGCAGTGCAGGTCTGTACAGTGTTTTCCCTCTATTTTGCCATTTTCATGTTTGTTTTTCTGATTTTCTCATTACAGGCCAACCTCTATTAGCCTGCACCAATGAAAGCAATATTGTTTACTGCTCACAGTCTTGTCTCTCTTCTTATCTAAAATTTATTCACACTCACAGAGGTGTCAAAAACAAGGCTTTTTACCTCCAACAAATTTCTGGCATTTCCACAAAAGATAGGCTGTTTTCCTAAACAGTTTTCCAGGGCAAAAGAGGCCTATCTTAATCCCAGGGTTATTCCAGTTATTCTAAATATCCAAGCAGACACTGTAAAAACCTAAATGGGAACCTCCCAACTTTAATTTTATAATGATTTCAAACTCCGTCAACACAATTTTGAGAACCAATATTAGCTGACAAGAAGAACTTTCTTTTATGGCCAAAATCAATTAAAACCTTTCTGGATTCAAAGTTTCCTGTGGAATTTGCAGTTTTGTGTATTTTACTCCCTCTTTCAGGAGGGAAGAAAAAAACCAGCAGCATAAGATACAGAATTAGGCTAAGTGTGGTATAAACCTCAAATAGCAACATCTCAAATGTAGTCTCTATAGAAATATAATATTCATAGGAAAAATTCATTGGTTTGAGCAAAAGGTTAAATGATCCCTATACATATATTTCTCTCATCCTCTCTCTCCTTATTCTTGTCATTAAGAGACAATGCTGAGATGCTGAAAATATTTCCAGCAATGGAAATTACAGTTTATAAATATTTCACACAACCAGATGATTATGCTTGATTAATTAGTTTTCAAGGAGCAAGTTAAAAACCATGAAAACATCAACAAACCTCTCTGAATAAATTCTCAAAGAGTATCTGTAAGCAGAAATCTTTTTTATAGCAGCAGTAGTGCAAATTGCCAAAGCCACCTACCAGTAATACATGGGCTGAAATACCAAGGAATATTTTTGATGCTTATATTACATAATAAAAGAACTGTATCTACTCCAAGAGAAAAAACAAAATACCTTTACCAGAGTGAAAATACGAAAAATCAGCATTTTTTTGGCTGAATCTTAATTTTAATGCTGCCTTTTTTTTTTTAAACATCATCTGCTACATCATGAGACACATCTCCTGTCTTAAACTGATATCTGAAATCTCTTAAGACCACTCAATTTGGATGATAACTATTGGTTAGAAATTAGTGTTTTCCCACAGCTGTCAGGATCATTCAATATCCAATGATCAATTAATGTGAAAGACCAGTGATGAATAAAGGTGATGCTGGACTCCAAGCCAAAGGTGTAAGTGGTCACTTTCTCTTGCCTAAAATAGAAATTTAAAATTGTCCAGAGAAGTTGTGGGTGCCCCATCCCTGGCAGTATTCAAGGCCAGTTTGGATGGAGGTCTCTCAGCAACCCTGCCTAGTGAGTATTGTCACTGCCCATGACAGAGGAGTTGGGACCAGGTGGTCATTAAGGTTCCTTGCAACACAAATCCTTTTATGAATCTGTGGAAATAAGAACAATATTGAGTTTACCACATTGGTTCTGCTGTTAGGACAGTAGTTTAAATTAGGCTTAATATATATGCACGTGTTGAATGCACTTCAATTGCTAATTTTCAGTTCTTTATAGGAATGGCTAAGGATTCCATAAGTTTGAAAATAAAATACAATTTCAAGATAGTATTTTTGCATTCCCATCAATCCAGGAGCAGCAACATAGAAGGCAGGATCTTCAACTGCATTAGATAAAAGATTCAGCTTCCTAACTGAAAGAAAATAGTACAAGAGGGAAAAACCCACTTCATCCTAATGCAGAGTAAGAACTTTAGAAAAGCACCCTTTTCTAATTAATGCATCAAATAAGTTTTAAATTTGCTGACACTGGAGTTAATTTAGTTGATAGGGAGAAAAAGGAAGGTGTAACACTTTGCAGTACATGCATACATGTAAAATCCTTATTTTATTTTTAAGGAGGAAAAATTCTGCAGTGGGAGCAAAATACTTGCAAGCTTACATAATAGCTCAAATATGGGGACAAAATTCTTAAGAGATAGTGCTCTGCATCTCTGATGAACCTGGGTACTTGGGAAATACAGTTACTTCTCTTTCAATAGTATTTTATTCTTCCCCAGCTAATTCGTGGAAATAAGTAGCTGTCTTTAAAATTGGAGGAAATTATTTTAACAGAATGTATGCAAAAAAATTGCCAAGGCACACGGGTAGTTTCTCTCCTACTTCTTTGCCAAAACAAGCAACGTTCAAAAATAAAAAGCTAGATTTTGCTAAATGTGATTACATATTTGCGTTTGAGTATATCCTTTCAGATAAAAATACCACCGTGTCTACCAATAAAAATAATCATTGCTCAAGTTGCAATGCACTCATCTGAGATGTTCCAGCAAGTCACAACATGATCTTCTACTCTCCAAGGCTGTAATCTGTAGTTATCCCTGCACAACTACTGCCTGCTGCACATCCTGTGTAAATTATGTATTTTGATTTTCTATCACTATCAGAATTCTACTTCCTTACTTGAGGCCTGCTTTTCATCCTTTGTTATCCAAATGTCTTCTGTCTCAGCATGGCTATACTGCCATGGGAATATGTTTAGAACAAGAGCAAAAAACAGAAGGAAAAGGTACCCAAGCAGCAGCAAAAAAGGGGTTGGAATGCCAGAACTGATAAAATGCAATCAGAGAAAAGAAAGAAAGAGCTGATGGGAAAGGTGTTCCAAGTAGCAAAATTTCTAGTCACATTTCTGGTTCATTATTCTTTCATTACTAAAAGCTTTATTATTCTCTGGGATCACAGTGTAGGCAGGAGGAGAAAACATCAAACAAAGCCTAAAACATAAGCTGAAGAGTCAGCAGTGTAGTGGTTGAAAATAACTTTCTATCTCTTCTCATCAGCCACCAATGCAAAACCCTTCCAGTGGACTTAAAAAAATTTTTAAGAGACTCACCAAATCCCATACTTTCTTTCAATTCATGTAAAAAGAAACCCACCAAGGTTTCAAGTGCAGATAAAAAGAATTTTTTAAATTTACTCATGAAGGGGTTTAATTGTTAGAATTCTGCCTTGAAGTATCAAAGTATATCCCTGTTACAACGTATTTTATATACTGTGTAGATATACTCAGTAATGTTAAAAACTAGATTTACTTATACCATGTTGAATAAAATAACTTCCATCAATTAATATCGTATTAAAAGCCTGAAAAACTTTTCGTTTACTCAACTTGCTTCCCTGCATTTTGTTCATGTATTATGAGAAATAAACTGGGGCATCCTACGATCCCAGTCTTGACCTCTCCTCGGATGGAAACCTTTCCACATCTCTATCTTAGCTCACACTTGAACTCTTCAGATGACAATTTGATCTAAACTAGGTTATCATGCCAACCTTCTTAATACTAACCTCTTCATGAAACCACAGAAAAAATGCCAAATAATACAGGGTAGCTGATAGAAAATAAGAGCAACGTTTTAAAATGCTACCACCTGGTGGTAACCGAGTAGCAAAACCTTGACACATACTAAAAAACGATGATCACATACAGCCTCAGACTAAATACAAATTAAAACCTTACAGGGGTTGCAAACTAGTGACTGGGAGTGAATGGGATAGCAGTATGTTACACCTACAATGCCTTGTAATTATGCTCAAGAGAGGAAACATAGATTCCCAATGTTGTAAGATGTAGTGGTAAATGTTTTGCAGTTTTGTGCTCTTCAGTCCACATTCGCATCTCTGGATAGGAAATCAAACTTTAAGTCTCCTAAACAAGAGGACTACAAAGGGCTTGGTGCTTGATATTGAATAAGTAGGGTAAAGGGAAAAAAAAAAAAAAAGGCTGTGTTTTCTGCAAATGTTATCATACTGACTTCAGCAGAGGTGTTGGCACAGGAAAACTCCATTCAGAGCTTCCTTTGTTGACAGCATTATATAATGTGATATGTATTAATCAGTAGCTAAGATAATGTAATAGAGAAAAATGTGTGCTTTTACAAATATCCAGTGATAGCTTTTAAAATCTTTACAGTTGCCATTTTAAGGTAATGAAATCCCTATTCTCTGGGCAAGGAAACCAAGAACATTGAGTGTTTCCATAAACTCAGATAGAAAAAAATAAAACTTCTATCGCAGACACCATGGACCTGGGCCTAATCTCACACTGAGTCAGTATAAGGCTGACTTTGCTGGCTTCAGATGAATTATTTCTGATATATATTGGACTGAGATCAAAACAAAGTCTTCCTCCAAGTCTAATTAATTGTATTTTAATTTTGATTTGCACTTGAATTAGCAGTGAACAGTTGATGCATATGCATTAATATTTCCCTGCTAACTCAGAAGATAGAAACATATGTGCACTTCACACAGCTCTGTGTGTCAGGGTACCTGGAGAATATGGTTTTAGTTGGTACAGACAGATCATAAGGGAGGATACCCACAGGTATGAGAAAAATGCCTGATAATTTGCATAAGCAGCTGGCAGTATGCTCAGAGGGCCAAAAGCTCTCACCACAACTACAGATCACCATCACATTGCTCTGCCTGTGCTTCTGAATGGCTTCTGTACATACATATCTTTCACTACTGAAATTAGTCTCTTTTTCTGCCTTTCAATTTATTGTTAAGCTTAAAGATGAGCGTGCCAGCTGTTCACCTTCCCTCAGAAATAGGAAGCTCTTCTCTATACACAAAAGCTTCTTTCTTTTTAAGGACATAGAGTTTTGTTTTATATGCCCTAGTACATTCAGTTTCCTAATCCAGAATTGCTGTGTTGTTTGACAGATGCATAATAGCCAGAAATGAATGGTAAAGTTGAGAAAGAGAATAACATTTGCTGCAGTATAATATTTCATATAAAGAGCTATACAGTTGCAAATTTCCTAAATTATTTCCTATACTTACTATAGCTTATAACTGTGATATCTATTTGCACTTGCATTTTATGATGATCATTGCAGAAATTGACTACTGTGGAGTAGAATAGCTTGTTCAAATAATAAGGAAATCCTTATTTAAATATAAGAAGACCCTTGCCTTTTTTTCCAGAATAAGGACAGGATTTTAGACACTCTTATGTCTGTCTAATTTGTTCTGGTCTATGCCACTTCAAATGACACTAGAATGGTAGTATCATAATCAAAAGCAATAAATCCCTTCAATTATTTAAGCCATGGTCAGGCTGTATATTTGGTTTGGGCTGAAATGGAAGGTGATTTTCACATCATTACATTAGATGCTACTAAAATTGTGTTAGTAACCAAAAATATTTTTCAGATTTTTTTTTTTTTTTTTGTGGTGGGGGGCTTTGATCATATTTCTGAGGAATGATCAAGAAATGAGAATTAGATTTTTTGACAATGTCAGTTCTGTCTGGACCTGTAGCTGTTACTGATTTATACCCGCAACATAATAGGGCATTTCTTTTCAATTTTTCTGCAGAAAATCACACAATACTAAATATACTTAATATTGTTGGCTTGCACCTTTTGTAAACCTGAGTATTGACCCAGCTTTCTCTCAGGTGACAGTCTGGTAGAGCCTTAAGAGCCTTGCTGAGTAACTAAGATAGTGATGGATTGGAAAAATAAAACCATTTCAGTCACCCCCTACACACACACACACTCACTTCAACCCTTAAAGTTAGATTAGGTATTTTCAGTTTGAAGTCTGGCTGGTAAAAGGTCTGATTGCCCAGCATTTTGTCAATGCCCATAAAGCAGAAGGAAGTGTGCACCAGGGGAGAGGAATGAAATTACTGATGGGAGCTGCTGGTTCAGTCAGAAATCAGGAGCTACTAGATAAGTGTAGTGTGATTAAAATCAAGATAACATAGCTGGCACTAATAAACAAGATCCTCAGGAGGGACAATCTAAAGCAGTGTAAAGAGCAAGGGAGACAAAAAAAAGATGAAGGAGAAAAGAATGCCACAACTTCAAAAAAAAAAAAATAAAGAAAAGGCAGGATGTTACATTTATATTAGAATTCCATGAACAAGTGAAATTATTTCATAAAAAGTGATATACACATAGTTCTAGATAAATCTGTGACAGCTATGTTATGTGGAAAAAAAATAATTTGCAAACAACACAGTTTTCTCAAACAGGGAAGGGCTTAAGCAGAAATCAGGTCAGAGCACCAAAGAAGAGTGTTTGGGAGAATCAAGGGCATGCTAAAGCAGATGAAAACCAGAAAGAATATTTGGGTTGCAAAGTGAAAATCTGGAACTCAAAAAAGGCAGACACCAGATTCAACTTCAATCCTTAATAAAAGCAAAGCCAGAAATCAGCCAAGAGTATATCTAGACCATTATAAAAATAGAGTATAATAGAAAATGTAGTAAAAAGCTCTTTAGAAGGGTGCTTCTAGAGAATGAAGGAGGCTATTCTAATAGAGATGTCTGTGTGCAATATTTTCAAATGTTTCAGAAACAGCAGGGTATTTGCACCTTCATTGCATACATAATGAAACATCAGAATGCAGAAAAGCTACATGGGAAATTTTATTTAAAAATGGAAAAGAGGGCCTAAAGTGTTAGCTGCATAGTTAGAACAGTATAGAATCTGGCTTCAAAAGCAAGCCAAAAAAATTTGGTAATGAAAATAATAAATAAAGCTACTTATTGAGGACTCAGACTTGAGTACCAGATGAACTTTTCATACCTAATGCTTCAAGGAACTAAATGTCAAACACTGTATCTGAACCAGTCCTTAGCCTCCAACACATATTGTTTTATAGAATGGTCATGTAACTATCATTTTAAACAGTGTTTTTCAGCAAAGAATATATTTATCCTGATTTGTCAGCCTACTGCTTTGAACTTGATCTTGTGAAAGTAAGCAGGTCATAAGTGAGACAACTTAGAATATTCTAAATTGAATTGAATCTATTCTTCAAAGAAATTAGCCCCCGGGATTTCTATAAAACAAAACAAAGTCCTGGAGGTGAAAATTCTGTGGCCGGACCCACAAAGAATGAGGTCCAATTATACTGCAGTCTATGACTCTCAGCAGTTGTGACAAACAATCAGGCAAGTAGCCTGAAATTCTAAGCAATGTGGCCAGACTGATCCTCGGTATAACTCCATTTATTTGGAGGAATTTGTATCCCAGACAACTGTTGTGTTGAGTCTAATTCAAACCTGATGTAAGCAGCTTCAACTCCCTTGATATCAGTGCAATATGACCAGCTTAGTATGGGAGGCCTGGATTTGCCACGAGTCCCTTGCATTGAATTGATTTTGCAAAACTCGAGTATGTCAGCCCTTTTGATATCTCCAGTCTCAAGAGAACTGCCCCCTTCTAGTACTGCATTGATCCATTGCTTAGCTGACCTTTACAAATGGACCAGAATAGAATGGAATTTAGTTATATAATGTCTTTCATTCAGGAGATGTCTCCAGTCACTGATAAACCGTTAATATATGAAGATAATTTGAAGGCAAATATAAAAACAGTTATAGATTAAGCAGCAGTACCTGTAGTACCCTCAATACAGGACTATTACAAATTAAAAAAAAACATTGTTTGGTTGTATTTGAGTGTTTTTTCTCCTTCCAATTTAAACTAATTTGGGAGTTAAGAATGCACTAAACTGTAGCATAAACATACATGTAACCCATTTCACTAGTTCTTTTGGTTTTAAAATTATTCTGTTTCTTACAGATTAAAAGTATGTACTTTAATTGCTTTTCAGAATTGATTTAAGTTGAATCTATACAGTTATTTTTGAGATGTGTGAGGTTGTGCCTGGCAGGTTTTGAATATTTGTCTCCACAAACCTGTCCATTGACCATAATAAACCACTTCTTTCAGGTCCATTAATTCTTTTCTATTTCCTGATATTTCTCTGTTATCAGGGAGGTAAAGAATCATCATCACACACTTCATCTGAAAGACTGAAAATGCTTTAAACAATAGAGAAGCAATAGAGCAGTATGCTGAAACATTAAAAATGTTTGCAAGCCTCCAAATCCGTTATGTCCCTTACATGCCTTTATATTCACCCTGCATTGTACAGTGCTTAATAGGACTCCTCCTAGCAGATGAATTGCCTGGTCTGCTTGTGAGTCCAGGGAGCTACAGCATGGCGACGAAAAGTACATGAAGCACTTGTTTTACTAGAAATGCAAAGGACAAACAGGACAAACACAAGAAATGGCAGTCTATAAGCCTGAAAATCCATGAATCCGGAGAATAACGAAATATGAGGAATCTGGGGAGGTTCAGAAAGGCAGACAAGTTCCTCCTTTGCCTTGTACCAGCTGTGGTTGCCTGATGTCAGATGCTGCCTTTCTGATGCATGTTTTGCATTTGCTTGCTACCAGTATAACATAACCACAAATGATTAATGCATCATCCAACATACCTTTGTGAGAAAACATTGTAAATCCTCAGGGATACTTGTCTTGCTCCTAAACACGGCTTTTTAAATCTATTCCATCAGACTATGGATTTCCCACTGCTCTGTGCCAGCTAATGGGTGGTTATGAAATGCCAAGATCTGGTACTTACAGACCTCTTTGAGTGTAGGGAACTTTTCAAATGTAGAATTTTTATTTTTTTTTTAAAGTGCATACAGTAGATTGTAGCAGATGGCTTCCTCTGTCTTGTGAATCCTTCTTCATTTGTGGCTCATTGAACTAGTAGTGTCATTACTGTCTAGCACATTAATTTGTAATCCATGTGTTAAACTTCATTGCAAAATTTTAGGATGAAGAGATTTGATTTGTGTGCACAATAGCTACTATTTCTTATTCAATATGGCAAAACAGTTACAGTTTCTTCTAGATATTTTTCAGTCAGTATTTTCAGCTCTCATCTACCATTTGATTGGAAAAGCAAATTTTGTGAATCTGTTTTTAGTTGCTGAGAAGTTAATTCAGGAACATTTTTTTTTCCTAGTGACTTCGAAACAAGCTTAAAAAGAAAATCCCCTTATAATGTAACCTAACATTAGATATATTTCACAGTTACAGCTGCACTCTTCAATTTTTTTTCAACCTTTTTCTCAGCACAGGATGTATTGAAGAACTTCAAATTTCACATACTGCACTGTTCATCTCTACAACATAAGGCAATTTGCACTGGAAGCATATGTTTAAAAAAACTTAGAAATTGATCTTCAGCATTATGTAGTGGATTTCCTCAGGCCTTTTAGTGATTAAAATTTTAATCACCTGATGATTAAAGGTTTCATTACTAGGCAATTAGCACCTTAAATGAAAGGCATTTAATTCCGTTTTGGAAGTGGAACCATCAGTATTTGGGGATTGCAGTCGGAGGGAACACAAGGCAGCAATGCAGTAAGTGCAAACTGACCAGACAAGGTCAGAGGGAAGGGAGAGCTTCAGGGTGAAGGTGCGTGAACAGCACAAGGATCCCTTTAAGCAGAAGAATGAGATTTAGGTCTTACAAAGGAGATATCAGGGTGCAGCAAGAACCAGTAGTTTCCTGGGTGGCAGGAACAGGGCAGCTGCAGGGGAAGCAGGGCAGGCCCAGCTCTGGGCATCAGGCACCTCTTTGGGGATGGAAAAAGTTGTTCTTGCATGATAATGTGGATCTCGAGACAGAATAAATCTTGCCTAAAAATTGGGCAAGAATATTTGCTTAAACTTCTGTGCATTTTGAGATAGAAACCATTGGTAAAACCAGAACTGTTTATTGTAGTACATTTTAACACGAGTCATAATTGATGTTGTTTTCCATAAAAATATATGTTTAGCCAGGAAGCATCACTCTATTACCCCAGGCAAACTGAACTGCAAGATTAATTTTTTGTTAGTTTTTTCAGAATTGTAGATTTTGCATATTGGCATTGAGTTTTGAGATACCAAGCTGGAAGCTGATTAGTTCTTTTCTTAGCTCTTGCTAGTTTTAGCTGCCTCTAAATCCCTTTTTTCCCCTTTTTTTTTCCTGTTTTTTTTAGTCACTAACAGGAACAGTTTAGTCCCAGAAAGGACCTAATATTCATTTATCTGTGAATTTATTATTTCATTATAAAATATGTGCAGTAGATATTAGAACTGGAGGATGTTAGGATTCTTTGATCTATAATAATAATAATAACAACAACAACAACAATAATACTACTAATAATAATAAAGACCAGATTTTTCTAAAAATCAAAAAAATATTTTCCTGACTCAGTTCCTTAGGTATTAGAAGAGCATGCATTCATATAACAGAAACTAAACTATGGAGCTTAATATATTCCTTCAGAGCTGTTGTGCTGTTTCAAGGTAACATAGGGGTATGAAACTATAACCAGTCATTCAGAAGGATAGGAAGTTCACACTTTTTTTTTTTTCCTCTTTTTCTCTTTCTTTTTCTTCATCAGTCATGTACCATTCTAGTGATCAATTGCTGGCACAAAATTCACCGTATTTGTAGCAGATTCAGTAAATACATGAGGGAAAAAAATCCAAATGTTTCCCCATGTATTATGTAATCCTTTTTGTTTGGTACAAGAGAGATGTAGCATTAAACTAAGCATCGAACTAAGTGCTGTCTGTAATTCTTGTTGCCAGGCAGCAATCAAGAAAAGGAAGTATCAGAATGAACCAGGCACTACAGGAGATATGTAGGAATTAGATAGTGAGTGTGAGCTGTAACAGTCTTTTTGCAAATATGAAGTTCAAAAAAGTACAATACCCTATTACAATATTTAAAAAATGAATGCCTGATTATGATCTGGTGTTTTGAGAATAGCAAATAGTACACTAAAAAATTGTTCTACCACCTGAAGACAATGTCAAGTAACAAGCAAAATCCTCCTTGCAAAGCAGCTACAGAAGAGATATTGTAACCTGAATATTTTTATTATTATTTATTTTTTTATTGCGAATTACATAAATCATGAAGACTGCATATGTCCTTATATAATTTTTATTTAAAATGTGGCAATTACAATGGCCTCTACTATCTTGACTAATTGCCTTGAGACAGGCTGAATTCCAGCATGGAACTGAGGTCTGAATGCTGGTTTTGTCTATTTTTCATAATGATAAAACACTGTAAATTTATGTCAGAATATTCTACAGATATTGTAAACACAGCTGCAGCTTTTTGAAAATAGGTCTGTGTGACCTATAGAACGAATGGGGTGTGATTTATCTCATATTAATTTCAGCCATCTGCAGAAATTCACGTGACTAATTTTACCTTCTTACCTATCTGCCTACCTCAGAAGAAAAGGGCTTATGTCCTTGAGGTGCTTATTTTTGTGTGCAAACTGCAAAGTGGACTTAAACAGGCAGGGGCATTGGGGATATTTATGTCTGATGACGGGAATTTTATCCTCAGGAATATGAAGGTTTTCTCAGGTGTTCATGGTCAGCTTTCATTTTATAAACCCTGAATCTGGATCACCAGCAGCTTGTCACATTACTGCTAGGATAAGGTGAATCATGCCCTAATAAGATTCTGGGTCTTTTTTTGTGTGGGGGGTTGGGTTTTTTTTTTAACCCAACCACATGATTATGCAGATTAAAAATCCTTGGATAAATGTTATTGCAAAGAAATTAGGTGGTGTGAATAAAGCCCCAGTCTTCTCTCTTCTTTAGCAGTCAGCCATTATGCTTCTGAACTACAAACAACATATCTCAGAATAAAATGAATTCTACAACACGAGCTGCAGCTACCAATGAGCCATTAGGCAGCAACTAAAGTGAGAGGAATTAACATAGCAATTGCTGTACTAACAAAAATTACCTCTGTACCTTAAGGGTTTATTCCCCCCTCCCCCCCTTCTTGATTTAAGTACAAGGCTACCATGCAGCAGGAAGCAGATAACTTTTTTTTAAAATACCACACTGGTTTCTGTACTGTATATAAAATTAAATTCTGATGGATTTTGTGTAATGATGATGATAGAAAACCCAGACTCATGAATTATTGGAGTTGAATGCTGAGAGAAAATCTTATGATACTTAGCAAGAGTGATCAAGTTAATCTTTTTCTGACTTTTTGAGAAAGCTATTTGGAAACAGGCAGGACAATTTCTGAAGGAAAATACAAAGTCACTGACATGCAAAAAGACCTAAACAGTTAATTAGATTTACAGAGATAGTACCTGGTCAACTGGGTATAACCCTATGATAACCTAAATTAACAGAGGATGAGACTTTTATAAGACTGTCTTTGTTAAAAATAATTGTTTCAAAACTGTAAAAAAGAAAACTGTCAAAAGTACTTTGAAAACAGAATTATTACATTAATTAAAGTGTAATTAATCAACCTTCCACTTCATTATTAAATTAATAAGCATATAACATGGAAAATAAATGAGAAATTTAGAGTCTATAGATAAATTTACTAAATCTGTGAAAGTGTAGTAAGCAGACCAAAAAGGAAATGTTAAATTATCTAAATACAGCTCACATTTACCATGAGATTCAAAATAATTCAGTTCTGCTTGATGCATTTTCCTGTGAGATCACATGCATACAGAAAATTTGGTTTAGATTTCATTTCTAGTAGCAATCAGTCTCAGTTCAGGAGATTAATATATCACACCAGAGTTGCAAGGGACGTTCTGTATAGCTGAGCACGATCTCCCAGTTAATTAGGAATAAGTCAGTGATCTCAGTTAAGCAATATAAAGACACCTGCTTTAAAATTTTAAATTCAGTAAAGATATTTAGAGTTGATCTGCAAGAACCAGTAAGAGCTAGGATTCAACATTAGAGCCTCCTTTGGTCCTTCCTTATCTTTCAGTAGTCCATGCTTTATTCTGAGCTGTCAGAAGATAAGAAGACAGACAGAACAATGGAGAGAAGTTAGGACTGTGAAAGTGCTACAAAACAGCAATTTCACAAGCTACTCTTCTCAGTTTTGCTGATAGATCAATGGATTAAAATGAAACAAGTCACACTATCTTACTGCACCTCATTTTTATTTCTTGTACCCCATGAAATTTTTAAAGCTTTGAGAAATCTTTAAATATGTAGATACTGGCTGAACAATTTTGTTCCAATATTAGTCTCCCAGTTAGCATCTACTTTTTTACTTACGCTGTTGTCCCCCTTTTAATGCATCAGAAGGCTTTGCTACTCGTCCAGTCAGCAAGTTCTTCCACTATGTAGCTCACTACTACATAATATTTTCATTTGATAGCATTCAAATTAACTTTTGAATAGACCGCTTCACCATGTAACCTAGATCTCATTCTGTAACTTGTCTTGCTTAATCATCATCCTCCATACTTTTGATCTTTCAATCCCTCACAGATCTTACCATATTTTGATTTTTCATTTCTAACTCTACCTCATGTAGATGAATATTGGTTGATACTGAAATTATTTCTGGTCAACCCAGAAACCAACTAGAAACCCACTCATTCAGCACAGATTCCACTTTCCTTGTTATCTCTTGAGATCTGCTACTCAGTTCTAATCCAAATGGCCTGAGAACTGTTGATACCACATTATGCTACCTTTTTAGTCATTGTGTGAAGGGACAATAAACTGAAAATGTCAATACAAAGGAAAGTGTATTGCATATACACGTTTACCTTTTTCTTGTTCAAACCACTGACAAGAAAAGACTGTAAATCTGGCTTTTGTCAGAATATTTGACCTAGTTACTCTTGATGCTTAACTAAAAATCTGCATTATATGTAAATTAGAAAGACTGAGGTTTTCACAGACATAGTTGTTAGTGAAAATTCACCAGTTCGTGGGAACTTATGTCAGTCAAGGTACAAGTGCTTTGCCAAGTTCTATTCAATGATTTTATCAAGAATGCAGACAATAATATAAAAACTTGTCTGTATGAATTTATAACTAGCATTAAGATGGTCAGGACAGTAAATAACAGGAGAGGTTACCTGTGGGGATGAATGCTGGGCTTTGCACCACTTATTAGTGGCTTGTTATCAGTTTCATCTGTTTTCCCTCTGAGCTAGGATTATCAGAAAGGTGATTGAGAAGGTTTTTCGTGTTCGGACTTGGATGTTTATTATATCTTATCAAAAAAATTACGGAAAGTATGACAGCACCTCTAGCTCCTTGCTAGAAGTGGGAAAAATGGCTCCACAGCTGAGCCTGCTTTAAGACTTTTTAAAGTTAAACAAACTAATAGAAGTCTAACACCTATATTATTTATTCTTTTGACCTAATAATAGATTCCCACAACCCTTAGAGTGACATTTTGACTGACCAACCAAAGGTTACTAACTAAGTTCCGTGAAGAAGAAGGAAGAAGAAGAAAATGAACAAAGAAAAGACACCACCCAAAATTCTCCATCTTGTCTCGTAACCACCACTATACTCTAAAACCTCAAATTTAAAACCCATCACCCAGTGAAAATACACACATCTAACACACTACACATTTGTGACTTCTAACTCACTATTCATATTTATAAGCCTTCTCCAAGGTTTCAGATCCAGAGCAGTGTTTTCCAGGGCGTCTGTGCCTGGAAGCACAGAAAGCTCGAAAACTCCAGATTCCAGAGATCCAACATTTACCATTACAGAGTGATCAGTGTTGTTCAGTTAAATTTTCTCTCCAACCAAGCATGCTTTCAAACAGCTGAAGGTAAGTTAATTGATCCAAGGACGAGGAATGAATGTTCTAGGTAATTAATGAAAACCCTGTTTTTTAAAACAGTCATTCAGAAAGTACACTGAAGACATAATATATGAATATCTTGATGTGCTAGTGCAACTTCAGGATAGACAAAAAGGGCACTGCAGAGAAAGAAGATTCCATTGAAGACAGCTAGCGAGACTATTGCTATACATCAAAAGAAGCCAGCCAAGGGATTTTATTATCTCCTTCTACCTCACTCTTGTGAGACCCTCTTTGGATTGCTGCACCCACCTCCAGAGTCCCCAGCATAACAAGGACATGGGGCAGCTGGAGTTAGTCCAGAGGAGGCCAGGAAGATGATCAGAGGGATGAAACACATCTTCTTAGAAAACAGGCTGAAAGCATTGGGAAAGGGGGGATGCAGGAAAAATGAGGAAGGACTTTTTGCAAGAACATGTAGTGATAGGAAAAAGGGAATGGCTTAAAAGTGTGTAGATCTAGACTAGATATTAGGAATAAATTCTTTACTATAAGGGTAGTGAGGCATGGGAACAGGTTGCCCAGAGAAGTTATGGATGCACCATCACTGGAAGTGTTTGAGGCCAGGCTGGATGAGCCTTTGAGCAACCTGGTCTAGTTGAAGGTCACCCTGCTCATGACAGGAGGGGTAGAAATAGATCATCTAAAAGGTCTCTTCCAATCAAATATAATTTTATGATTCTACTAATAAGACAGTGTCTATTGACCACATTCAAAATGTAAATTACAAAAAGAAATGTGGTAGGGACTCAATTTGTTCAGCTAATCAAAGCAGAGGTTAAAAGGTGATTTGATTGCCATATAGAGATACTTATTTCTATTTTAGAATTAAATCTGATCAAGGGAAATAAAGGTAAACTTTCAGTCTTACAAAGGTATAACAAGATACGCACATTCAACCTTGAAACAGAGACAGTAAACGTAATTAACAATTTATCAGGAAAGGCAATAGATGCACTCTGGCTCTGAGTCCGTAAAATGAGATTAGATATCCTTCTGGAAAACATGCTCTGACTCAGCATCTGAGAAAATCATATCTATTGTAGACCAAGTGATCACAACGGTCTTCACATCAAGTCTATGAATCTATTTGTCAAATGAGAAGCACTGGCAAAGAAAATCATGGAGTAACCTGCCAGAATTTCCTCCTGCCATGGCATTTTGAAATGGCAATATTTTGCTCCCTTGTACTGTGTAAGTGTGTCTGAAGTGATCTGGCAGATCTCCTCGAGCTGGCTGAATGGTATCCGGGTTTGCTAGGACAAAGAAAATAACCAGCTCCCTACATTGGACAACGCAGGAATATTATCAACACCAACATCCTAGACCAGAGGACACGTTGAAAGAAAATGAGGTTTGGGTTACTGAAGATTGTTGGTGTAAAGATGACTTCACAGGTGGGTACTTGTGTCCAAAAACGACCCTGGAACTCCCTGGAGAGTCCTGTAAATTATGTGATCTGACCTGAGTAGCTCAATGAGATCTTCCTGGCTATTTTTTGGCTGGCAATATCAGTACCATTTCAATGTAAATCAGCATAGAAAGCCTTTGAAATTAATACATATACATATATTAGCCATACCCATAAATAGATGGGTATTAGCCATAAATTAGATAAATACATGGAGACAGGTTGAAAACCAGGCAGTAAAAAAATTTAACAAAGATAAAAGCAATTTTATTCAAAATGAAATTCAATTATTAAGTCAAATTAAATTAAATACTAGGGCATAGCGTGTGGTACAAGATAAAGACTATTTTATAAACTATTTAAAAAATGAAGGTTGAAATGTTCATTTAACTAAGTTACAGCTGAGAAGCAGTTAAAGCATATTACTTTGACCTGCTTGGGGTTCTTTTTCCCATTACATGGTCATTTTAATCAGCATCAGTCTTTTAAGAAATAAACATATTTATCAAAGGTTGCTCGCAAGTATTTAGTGGTTTTTACTATGCATTTGGTAAAAGGCTGAACAACACTGAGAATTTCAGCAGCAGAACAGCTTGTCAAAATAAAACCTTAAGCAGATGGTTCTAAATCACTGGAACTCTACGGCATATGCTGAATGCTTGAGCAGTTCTATGAATAACAGAAAGCTGTCCACAAATGCAGAGGAAAATAGCAGGTGTGAGGCTGATGTTACCTGATCTCTATCACGTGGAATCCTATCACTGTCAAAAGCGCTGTCTCTTGACTGCTTGAGGAAGTGACTACAAAAGTCTCTGTTGATGCAGTTATTCATAAGAAACATGTCATTTTTTAAACACTGCACCTCAGCCTGTTGCTGAGAAAAAAGGAAATTTATACTGGCCCAGAGAGAAGGCAGCTATGGCAACAGTTCCAAGGACGTTTCAAAATCTATTCACTTCCAATTTACATGTCAACATGAAATGCATATGTACTTTCTGTTATTCTACCAAATGCATTTCATTTTCTCCAAAAAAAAGCAAGTCTTAATCACTACGATTTTTGTTGATTAATCTCTGCATTCCATGTACCTGTAAGGTCTTACTCCAGTGTAAAGTTCTGAGATAGAAATTACCTTCTTGTTCAACTTTTATTTAGCTTCTCCTGGTCACCTCAGAGAAAGTGAACTGAATTTTGTTCCTATTGCTAGTACTGATTGTTTGTTTGCCAGCAAACTAGTTAGTATAAAAATTACAGTAGAACTGCTTTTCTGGGGCAAGTGCTACAACCTTTGGCTTCCAGAGCTCTGGTTTCTGTGGGAGTCTATTTCTCTGAGAAATAAGGCCCACACAGAAATAAGATTTGTTTCTGTAAATACAATAATATGGTAAACAGAAGCAGAAAATACAGCCTTTGGCTGCTGATCTTGCATTCTCTACATAAATAGGGATCAGTCATATTGAAGACCTTCAAGGATGAATATTTTTCCCAAAATGTGAATTAATTGCATCTGCAACCTTCCAGTATTTGTGGAAAAGGTAGGCATCCTTCCACTGCTTTATTACTTCTGTGTAGGGTAGTAGAAATACTGGTGTTCCCAGAAGCTGTTTTGGTTTGAATTATAACCTTGAAACTGCTTACAGTGATTAAAAAAAATATATAAGAATGCAGAACCTCATCTGCATGAGAATGTATGATATTATATGTATTATCTGTCATGATACTATATAATAACTACAATGATGCTATAGGATACTATATAATAACTATAATGATGCTATAGCATACTGTACTGATACTATGTATGTGTTATCTGTAAAGTGCAAAAATAGGGCAACAGCTATATTTTCAGTATAATCTAAGAATAAATACAAAATTAAAGATTATATGTTATTTTTAGAACATATAATCTTACTTCTGTTTATAGAGTGAGTCTATGTAAACTTGGAAAAAATAAAATTCTCTATTCTTATCTGAGAGTTTTGCTGCAATACCCTTCCAAGTAATTCTGGTATCTGTCTCTGAACAATTTCTCTAGAAATTGGCTGATTGTCTAATGCCTTTGGAGTCCGGAGTCCGAAGGTGTTTTTCATTTGAATTTCAGAAGTTCCAGCCAAACATTAAGAACAAAGTGAATTTGTACCATACCAGGTGATTTAACATCATCAACTTGGATATCATCACAGAGCTGCAAATTAGATTCTTCTGAGAAGTAGTGTTTGGGTCTCAGTTATTTTTGTGATTTAATAAACTATGTTGGGATGCTGAAAAATCCTTTATTTGTATAATCAGGCACTTCAAAAGAATTTGTGTCTTTAAATAAAATAATGAAGATCATATTTTTTCCATAAGAATGTTAATATAATCTGGCAAAAGACTACTGCAACTAGCAGAGTACTCATCTTATTTTCAGTGATAATATCTTTCTGACTTTATCGATAGAAAATGCTTTTTGGTGTTTTTTTTGTGATTTTGTCTGGGGTTTTTTTTCATAAAAGGGAGCTACTATATTTTATGGTGCTTGAGAATTTGGAAAAAGCATTCTGAATATAACTGAAATGTAATGTTATTATTTTGAGTGCAATAGCCTTGGAGCACAAGGATAGATATAGCTTAAGCTTCCGTTGGAAACTAAAAGTTTCAAACAGTATCATTAGCTTTCCAGAAGCTTTTGTCCATGATCTGCATAATGCTGTGGTATCAAGAATGAGGCACGGGGAAGAGTGTCAGATATTTGGATACTGGTATGCTAGTGTGTGCCATTCTTCTCTCCCCTCATTTTGTAGAAGAAAATCCAAGGAAAGGGACAATTACATTTTCCTCTTGAGATTATGGTAGTTAAATATAAGTCCCTTTGTACAGTTATCTGAATGACTATGTGGCCAAATCCACATTGTAATCCATGGATATTTGACCTCCTTTTATTAATTGACTAGCAAATTTGGCTTCAGCTTATAGCCTAGGGCATCAAAAAATGTTCATGATGCCCATATGTGGGCGGTGGAATTGAGCTACTAGCGACTGTATATCTGACTCATTCACCAGGCTGCACAACATTTAATTGATCTATGACAACACCCAACTTTTCCCTTATGGGCCAGTTTAACTCCCTTCTCAGTGAAGCTCTGATCCTCCCTTGCAATGCCTTTCTCATACTCATACTAGGTGGTTCCTCTTCTTTTTTAAGTGACCACAGGTTCACCAGCATTGTCCAGGTGGTTTGATGGAATCTTCGTTGTGTAATTCATGCACCTTATTGAGTTAATGAAATAAATTTATTTGATCCTTTTAAATCCAACAAGATGTGATCTTATTTTACATTGTATATACATATTCTTACATTGATTTCCTTCCCAAACTCTCTGAATGACTTTGTTAAGATCATTGGAATAATGTTACAATCCCACTCCTGAAATAATATTTGAGTCCAGTTATTAAAAGATACCTCTGCACAAATTAAGGTGCAAATTAAACTATATGTCAAAATCAAAAGTACAGATTTTATTTAACTGTAAATGAATGAGCGGGGCGGGCGGAAGAGGGGGGAAGAAATAGGAAAGGGGATGAGGGGGAGAAAGAGAGAGAGAGAGAAACAGACAGATCATAATCACCATCATGTGATTTCCTTCAGTCTCCCTTGGCTCTTTTCCTTGTGGTCCTCTCAGTGGTGGGATCCCCAGAGTGTTCTTTTGGAGGCATCACTTTTACACAGTGCAAGTTCCAGGTATGTAGAGGTGTATGTGCCATTGCCCCAGCTTGGGATGGCATGTGTGTAAGCAGTTGCTTCCTTCCCCAGAGTTTGCCATGATGGGAATTTTGGTCCAAATAGGTTACCCAGATCTGCCTCACCAGGCATCTTCCTGTAGCTGTGTCTGTGCTTTTCCCACAATCTGCACAGTGCAATCTTGTCAGGTGTGCTAATTCAAAACCTTTCACCTCTGTGTAGGTCTGAATTTAACACCCTCCTGTTTGCCTGTTTTGGTGGCTTATCTTGTGGGAACTTCCTCCTTTGACAGTGCATTGGAAAAAATTGACTGCAGTCTTTAACTCCCGAAAGACTTCCAACATAAGCAAAGGGACTAAAATTTCTGTTGTGCCTTTTCTCCTCCTCCTCTGCTCCCTATACACAGTGTGCAGCTTTTTTTTTCCATGAACATTGTTCCCTTTAGGTTTTTTATCAGGTTCATGGGGGTTTTTTTTGTAGGACAGTTTTTTCGTTTGGTTGTTTTTTTTTTAAATGAAAATACTGTTAGGAATTTATATTGAAAATTACTGTCAAAGGAACATACCTAGTGATAGCAACAGCAGATAATGAGGTGTGATACTGTTATTAATCTCTGGAAAATATTCATTCTGTAATCCCACAGAAAGCATCTCCTTAGCAGACATGAGTTTTTCTAACAGTAGATAATTCACTGAGCCAGTGGAATGAAACTCTTGGCCACATTTTCCAGTCCATGATTTAATTACTGTTTTAGATCTTTTGGGCCCAGGAAAAAAAATTTCCTGGACTTTGAATTTGACTTATTCTTCTAGAAAACAGGAAGGGCAGAGAGGAGAGGACAAGTGAGTGTGCAGGAACTGAGTGTCAAGGGAATTGATTTGTGACTCCACAGTCAAAAATTTCAAGTCTAGATATGGCTGCAGGTGTTGTAGTGTAACTTCTTTCATAATAGAGTCCACATATTGTTCTTCTTGATCTCTAGTGAGTTCAGAAAATGTTGCTTAACTAAAACATATTTCTAAAGCCTCTTGCAAGGAGATTGAGGAGCTACCCTGTTTTTCAGTGAATCATTTTCTATTTGCTTCACTAAGACCCATTTTTTTTCTGTGGGTGTCTCTGCATTTCCTCTAATTGCAGTTGCATTTACGGGCTGCTGGAAGCTGAATTTAACTGGAAGAGGAAACTATCAAAGATATTAACATTAAAATTGGCCTCTGGGTAGAGAAACTGTTAATGCTTCTGCTGAAGCATTAACACATAGACTCATCTTTTTAGCTGGCCGAGATGTAGCCTCACCAGGGCTGAATAGAGAGGCAGGATCACCTCTCTTGATGGGCTGGCAATGCACTTTCTAATACACTCCAGGATACCACTGGCCTTCTTGGCTACAAGGGCACACTCCTGGCTCATGGACCTCACTGTTTTCTCCTGTGCAAGCCCTGACTGTCAAAGGAAAGCAGACACACAAGTTAGGTGAACTGAGTGTTCTTCTGAAGGTCTCTCAGGGGACTTGCTTCTTTCTGTTACCATGATAAGGAACACAAGAGATTACAGCATCTGAATTTCCCTCCCTTTCTGTTTCAATCTTATCTTTTCAATGAAGTAAGATCTAAACTGAGCAGATAATTAGAAGCATTAAATTTCATACTGAGGAATCCACTCAGGAGAGTTTCAACAAGACTTGCACTTTTTAGATATCAAATATATCAGCAATAAGAGAACAGAAAATATGGTTTCTTCCCCAGTAAATTTAGTTTAAGTGTTTCTAATTATTTTCTTTTTAAGTCAGGATAATGAGGGACTTTTGTGTTGATGTTTGAGAAGTGCTACACAAAAGCATTTCTTTTGCTTCTGTATCTTTCATTACTTAATTACAAGACTAGTTCATTATTCAATATCTGTTCAGTGTTTTGAAAAATGTGGCTGAATATACTTGAAGAAAATGTTCATCTACAATTCTATGTGAATGAAGATTACAGCAGTGTAAATTTATGGCAAATTTTCCACTTAGTGATAAATTTTATTATCTAGAATGCTAGTGCTACAAAATACCTTTTCCTGGATATCATGAGGATTGTGCCAGATAGTCAGAAAAGACTGAATTGACATATGCTGAGTAGAAATTTCCATTTATTTTTTGGAGTTGCATATTCAGATCTCGATGGAACCAGCTATTTCCATGGCAGCAGAGTTGTGCCTTGGGGTTAAATCTGGTCTTCTCTACTTAAGTTTCAGCCAGTGCCACCTGGTGAAGTCTTGGAGCTGTAAGGCTAAACTCTGCCAGTCAGATATATATTTGATTTGCCTATTAAGGAATAAGAAGTAGATACTACTTGGAGAAGTCAACCTTTAAAGAAACTCCTTAAATTTGTCTTTCAGGCTCAGTTTTTGTCATGTAACAATATCTTCCTTTTGGGGGAAGAGGGAATTAATCTGGTAAACTGATTCCAGTACTTTTTGAAGTTTCCTAGGTTGTTTGATTGCAAAATGGCTTAGCAGTGTGTTTGGTTACACTGTGCACTGAACTTGGTAATGGACAAAGATAGGATGCATGACATTTCATAAAACAATTAAAAATTCCATAGGAAGTCACACTCAGATTATACAATTCTTGTTCCTGAAAAATGTGATGGAGGTCCATAGCACTGGCCAACCAGTCTTCTATGAGTACAGCTTTGCCATATAGAACTAGAGGTACACGTGTCACCAGAAGCAAAGTTCCTGAGTGAGTAAAGGCCACTGTGACATCCATATGTCAGTGACATTCAGACCTGTGCCATCATTCATTCTTCCCTGGGCCTTTGAGAAGCTAAGTTAGTGTCTATCAGAAAGAGGACTATCAGTAATACTTAGCATTGTTAGGCACTGCCTAAAGGACAACAAAGCAGTCTCTATATCTGAAAAATTTGCAACACCTAGCAAAGAAGTAATTGCTTCAATTGCCATTGCAAGGCAGTATCTAGAATATCTTTACTCCTGTGGCAGTGGTTAGCATTTAGTGTTAGCCCACTATTCAGCAAAAATGACTAATACCAGGTAAGAGAAGGAGAATTAAGAGTGACAAATATATGGAGGTAGTTATCCATAATAGTTGCTAAACATAAGTTTTACCATTTATGTGTAGCACGAAGTTTTTATTTTTTTAATGTTATTGGTTTTCCATCCCAATAAATAAATTTATGCGTTATCCACCAGCCTGTTTATTCCTTTTAGAAGTAAGAGATCATGATTCCACACTAATCACATTAAAAAGCAATAGTTCTTAATCTATAAAACTACACCACTGGAACTAAGCTGAGGTACTCAAGCTAAAAGAGGAAAGTCTTATTCTTTCATTTCAAGAGTCATGTTTCTGATGAGAAATCATTGTCTTTCTAACATATGCTTTTTGGTTGGTTCTCTGGAGTCCACTTTTTTGAACCCTTACTTTCTTCTAGTCTTGCCTGGTTTGGAACACTTATGGAGCTTATGGAAAACCATGGTAGAAAGAACGCTGTACCCTCAGGAAGGGTATTTCCTGGGCTGACAGGAAAATCAGTAAATTAAGTAAATGTAACCGTTCCTATGCACTATTTTTTTCACTCATTTCTCTTACTCTCAAGAGTTTCAGCATGTACTAAAATGTGAATATATGGACCTACATCAATGAATGGATAAACAGGTTCTTCTAGGTTCAGGAGAAAAGTGAATAATGCTTGCAGACAATTACACAAAGAAACTGAAGGCATTGTCAGGGTGTGGTGCAGCATCTGCTCTCAATTTGTTCGCCCTGTATAAGGGTCGGTCTGAAGTTTCCCTTGTCTTTGCCTCCTGACCATTGCAAGGAGACCTTGAGGACCCCCACCCAGGCTGACTCTGAACAATGGTTTCCTGGCCTAGGTGGATGCTTGTCAAGTGACTGTGTGCAGGTGTGTTGTGTTCACTGGACTGTGCTGTTGTGGCATCAAACAGAGATTGTGTTGTCTCAACTGGAGGCTGCATGTACTGCATGATCGCACCTGTCGCCTGAAGCACCACACAATGGACCATAAATCTTCCCACTTTTTGGCCAGAAGCCACTCACCTTAGAAGAGAACTATAAAAGAGCAACCCTCTGGAGAAGACCCTTGAGATCTCCCCACGGATGAAGACCCGTCTATTGGCTGGACCACGAGGACATCCGTCTCGTCTCGTTGGTAGCTATCGTCCCATCCTCTCCCTCTTTTTCTCTCTATACTTTGTTTCCTATATCTCTCCCCTCTATCGCAACTGAGTTGTTGGCATTTAATAAAAATGCATTGCTGTTATTGAATAAACTGATTTTGTCCCCTGCATTTTGCCTGTTTGCACCTCTGAGATCGAACAAACCATCACGACCCCCCCTCTGTATCAACAGCGGATCGTGACACCCTGCCACCCCCTTCCTTCTCTTAAAAAAAATGAACCCTCCTACCAGCTTACAGATTCATGTTTGCCTTAGATTTTTGGCTTGATAATTCTTATACCATGCAATGCTTGAACCAAAGTAAACAGGTGGGGTTGTGAGGGTATCTGCACTGGGAGAGGTATGCCCTAGAGAGCAGAGGAAATGAAACTTGATTCCTTTCAAGAAAGAAAACCATAGTCACTCATACTTTGGATGAGAGTCTTTGTCATTAAAACACTGACTGGTGAGGGTCCTGATCTCTCATCCTCTGACAGAAGTGGCAGGAATGGTTTGAAATGTTTGTTCAAGAGGCATTTGTTTGGACCCGCTCATAGACTTTAAATCCTTACGAAGACTGAAGGACAGATATCTAGAGTTTCTGACAGCCCTTACACACGAGGATCTAAACGCTTCAAAAGAGATACTTCTGGCCTTTCCCAGAACAGAACTGAAAACATTCAATTAAAATGAACCCTTGAGCAAGTTGCCCAGGGAAGTGGCTGCATCACCATCCCTGGGGATATTTAAAAGATCTGTAGATGTAACATTTACAGACTTGGTTTAGTGTTGGACTTGGCAGTGCCAGGTTAACACTTGAACTCAACGATCTTTATGGTCTTTTCCAACTCAAATTATTCTATAAGTATTTTGCTTGGTTGGGTTTTTTGGGGGATTTTGGTCAAGATTTTTGGTTGGTTGATTGGTTGCTTGAGTTTTTTTGTGTATCTGGTCTTTCTTGATGGGACATTGGGCTGATATCACCATACCATATCCAAAATTAAATGGGTAGTATCATCTTTCAGATGTTAATGACCTGTGAAGGATGAAAGGATGTTTGATGTTTCCTGTTATTTATCTTTGTCTTTCTCCAAAGAGCTGTCCTATACTTATCAATGTGGCACCTGAGAATTAACTTCAAGTATTTTGAACCATACTCTCACATCTGATATTTGTGTTCTGAAGTTGTTCTGCACATTGGTTTGTATATTATTCACGGATGAAGGCATGGCTGTTTGAGATGACAAATGAACACACTGATTTCTTATGATCCAAAGTGGATTAAAGCTTGCAGCCCTCTAAGCTTGATTTCGCCAGCTAGCACATTCCATGGCACAGTGCTGAAAATGGTTGCTTGACTATGACAGCTGTAAAATAAACGCTCCAGAGCTGGGCAAATTATTTCTTCGTGTAATACTTTTCTTTAAAGAATATTAGTTCTGAGTAATAGATCTCTGTTTCAGGATCAAGTTATATCATTGAAATGAGTATTTGAATAGATTAGGCAAGTGGGTATTTGGCAGGATCATTAAGGTCCTTATTCTTACTTCTGAGATGGTGTTTGGAAGGGAAAACATTTACTAAATTTAGCATTCAACAAAATGCTGACTTTAAACACTAGAATTGCACACTGGCCCCCGAGAATGCCATGGCCTTTGCTGAAATTGGGTGGAAGAGCTGACAGGCACCTTTGTGGACATTCAGTTTTCATTTCCTGCAGAGCACAAATGAAGCAATAAGCAGAAGTGAATCACTACTTGCAAAGAGATACTCACTTTTGTGGATTGCTCAGTCAGTGTGGGTGTTTAGATCAGATGAAGAAGTCAAGCAAACAAGAACACAGGAGCCACAGGAACAGTTGGGAGCAAATCTAAACATGTATTTTAGAAATCTGCAGGTGGGCTTTGTAAGCAGGTGTAAAAATTATTACTGTGAAGCCAAAATGCCTGTTATGAGTAAACAGTGAAGGTTTTGATCTTATTCTGCGTGTATGAAGAGGAAATAACCATTCATAGGTAATAGAGTATATTGAACCAGATGGAAAATCTGTTACTAAGATTTAAAAAAGGAGAAGGATCCAAACATACAATACTGATCATGAGCCTGTAACTTATCCAAGGCTTAGGATACAAAATTATTTAGATGGGAAACATACCCAGCATGGTTTCAAATAATAGAGACAGACTTGCTTTTAACTGTTAAAAGTTCTCTATATTAAAGGTTTTGCTATCTCTTATTCATCTGGCCTATTCTATTTTTGAGTTTCTGATAATTTCCGTTTTTAGGCTTCTGGGGGGAGATGGGGTTTTGTTTGTTTGTTTGTTTGTTTGTTTGTTTGTTTGGGGGTTTTCAGTTGTTTTTATTTTCTTTGTTTTGATTTTGTTTGTTTGGGTTTTTTTACCCATTTTTAGTAAAAAGTGTCAGTTTTTAACAGTTGTTGAAATAATCGAGGCCTCTGCAGCAAATGTTGTGACTGATCTCAGGTGTTCTTTTCTCCTTTTCCTTGGGAGATGTGATATGAAATATGTGCACAAATATGAAGTTTCTGGAACTAATAAAGGGAAACATATCCCAGGTCAGTAACTTAAGAAAAATATTTCTCTAATTTCTTTCTGCATATGTAATGCATTTCCAGGTAATTTAAGTTTCTCGGTTGAAAATAAAATTGTTCTGGAATGACTCCTAATTGCAGCTCACTGGCCCATGAAAACAATTTGGTGGTCTCAGGTGATGTGTGCCAAAACCAGGCACAAACAAAAACCACTGCACAGCTGGCACTGCTGTTCTGCTTTGGGCACACTCCTACAGCAGCAGCACTGCTTTTTAGCAGCACTGAGTCAGATGTGGGCAGGGCACTCTCCCAAAGGCTTATGCAGGTCAGCTTTCAGGCTTATTACCAGGCCCATTTCACCGTCACTGGGGGCACTTTTAACCTTTTCTTCAACAGAAGGCCCGTCCAGAGAACAGCACGTATTTTTAAAGACCATGCAGCATAATTCCCAAGAGGCAGCCTCTTTAGAAAATGTGAATCTCTTTAGATGAGTTTCAGTAGCTAAATGTTTCTTGATAAAAAGAGGAATCTGCAGGAACAACAACCTAAGAAGACTGGAATTTGCTAGTATACAATGCAGGATTTATATTGAACTGGGAAATAAATAGTATTTTCTGGAAAACAAAAAAACCCAAAAACCTCCCATTTAGAAAGATTGTTTTTCTGCACTGAGAGGATACATATTCTGAGTATTCTGAGTATTTCTGTGTGAAAGACAGACAATTTTGAGCCTCACCAACAAATATTATTAAAATATCAAGCTCTCATATGCCTAGAATTTTTTAAATTACTTCTGTGGTCCCTCTTCTCTTCTGGAGTAAATGTACATAACAAATTTGATGTTTACTTTGGATGTCAAAAAACTTGCAACTTCTTTTCTACACTCCAGAACTCCACACATCCCAGCATCTTTATTTCCATGACCCACTACATCAGAAGGCTTAACATCAGGCAGTGCAAATTTTATCTACTCTCTAGAGTATTAAAAAAAAAGGGCATGATTATAATTGTAATATCAAACAATGGGCAAATCACCACTCACAGAATTTGTCAGGAGAGGAGCAAACAGGGAAAATCCCAGATTCATCCTTTTTAAGGATTCCCAAGACTAAGGAATGCAAATACAACCACTTAGAGACAGAACACCCTAACACTATCCCAATGTGCAAACAAAATTAATCATTAAAAGGGGAAACTAAATACAGTATAATTACAAGACCCCAGACACTGATATGTGTGCACTGATATGCCTTTACTAGACATCCCCAGTGGATGGGTAAGACAAACTATTCACTGCAACAGTAGCCTTTGATGAAAGTATTTTGTGTTTCTCTAATGACTGCGCTTGCCTTACCATCTGAAAGAACTCTTTTTCCTCAGCACCACTTCTTCCCATGTTCCACATTCTTGTGATTTTGAAAGTTGTGCAACACCTTGTCTTTTAAAAATAAATAAAACCCCCCTTAAAACAAAAACAGCAAAACATCAAACAACAAAAGACATTCAGAAACTGTCAATCAGCAGATTATTTACCTTGGTTCTGTAAATATAACCCTCAAATCCTTTTCTGAGTATTTACAGACAAAGACTAAAATCTCATAGAGCAGAAGAATGACTGAGCTATCAGTCTGTTGTATACTCAATGCAGGATACAAGATCAAATATTAATTTGACCATAACATTAGATTCACATTTTCCCTGCACATTTTCTGAATCCATGTCATTCTAAGCAACTTAAACTGAAGGTAACTGAGTTTTGGCAGTGTCTACCAAATATAAGTTGTTTTGTATTCTCAAATGAAATATTGTTAGATAACAGTGACTGTAATAATACTATATCTGTCCCTGGGAAGTGTATGACTCAATAGTGTAGATGCTCTTTCCACTGTTTTGTGGTTTTGCATCAAGCTTGACTGTTTTCCTAACAGATCTGTAATTCTTGAGATAGAAACTCTCAAGACTTACGTTAATACATACTTATTACAGAAATTGAAAGTCAGCTATGGATGTTGTCTGTCTGACTTTAGTAAAATCTTTGACACCATTTCCTAGACCATTCTCCAGGGGACACTGTCTGCTCATGGCTTGAATGGGTGCATTGTTCACTGAGTAAAAGCTGGCTGGTTGGGTGGGCACAGAGAGTGGTGGTGAATGGAGTTACATCCAGCTGACAAGTATATTCCCCAAGGGCTCAGTATTTGGGCCAATCATGTTTAATATCTATCAATATATAGACAGATAATAACTAAAAGTCAGACTGTATTAGACAACATCTAACATTGAGTACAACAGATGCTTCTAATACACTCATGAGGCTTGAATCATTTACTGACTAATTAACTATATTGTTTTCCACTTTATTTTTAAAAATAATTTTTTGCATTTGTATCTATTTGTAAGTTATTTCTAGACATTGTCTAATCTACACAGCTTTGGTTGATAAGGCTGTGATAACATTAAACATTGACAAAGTTGTAGGAAAAGTATTGACTGCACTATGTTAGGATTGTCCTGCAATCAAAACCTGTACCATGGAAGAGGTAGAAAATAGTTTAAATATTTATTAACGGTACTTTCTTCTCTTGCACCTCTTCTGCCATGTACCTCTTTCCCCTATCCTTTGAAGAGTACTCTGCCTGATAATCCTGCACCAGCTGCCATTTTCCTGGTTGCCCTTCTGCCAGCCCAGCAGCAGGTTGGTGACAGAGCAACTACACAGGTCACACAGTCCAGCGCTCCTGTGGTAGTGCTCCGTGTGCTGTGCCTGCACAAAGGGGCTGGTCTTCTGGGAAGGGACAGATTTCCTGCACCTGAGCAATAGATCCAGTCATACCATCAGGCTAGGAATGTGCCAAGCCCTTCTTTCACTAAAACAAGCTCTGTTTTTGCAAAATCTGGCTGTCCTAGTAATTTGCTTCCCCCAGGACTTCTGCTGCTAGACAGTTGCTGACTTTCTTTTTAATTAGTAGGAATTTGCATGTCACTGTGGTTCAGGATTTAGTGGAGATAATCTGTACAGATATGTAACATTTTCCATTTTTTTAACCCCATTCCAAAAATCTTACTTCAAGAATCAAAATTTTGTTCTGCACAATGATGTGCAGGCCCATTAAATCTTGGTTTCTCCGGCATTGTTATGAAGTCCTGGAAAAAAAAATCAGGTATATTAAATTAAAAATGATGGGTCACATTTTTTGTCTGGATATAATCAGGAACATTCAGAAATTTTTGAAGGTCATCTTCAGTAAAAATGGATTTGGTAGTGGGAGGGTATTCAGTTTCATGTTATTTGCCTCTGCTGCTTGAAAGATCAAAAAAGATAAATATTTGGAAGTGTCCAGAATTCCTTATTTATGGATTCAAAATTTGCATAACTGATATTTTTACTTTGTCTTCTTATAAAAAATCTCACCCAATTTTAGTTATTTTAAATTGTCTTTTTTTCCTTTTTTTCAAATTTCATATTTCACCCATGCATTTTCTAGGTAGCCCTGCAGTTGAAGAAAATAGTAATTTCTCTCAGAGACTTACGCAAGCAGCTTACGACAAGATAAAGTGGAATAGCAGTGCCAGCAACTGGAGGAGGCAAAGTACAGATATTAATATACACACCTTATTAGCATCTCATTAAGATCAGTTATAGGCCTGAACGATGGCCTTAAGTCAATCCAATGTTTTCCATTAACTTTAAGGAGCACCAAATGAAGCCCTATGTGACAGGTTCAAGCAGTTCTTAAAAGTGTATCAATTAAAAGGAACATGAAATGTATTATATACTTTTGTTCAACATACTGCCTAGATATTGCTACAGAAAAGAATGATAACATCTAGTAATATCATCCCTGTGTCTGACACACCCATTAAATTGCTGGATATTCTTTCCTCATATAGCAACAAATTTTATTTTTACCCAAGTTTAAGGTAAGTTTTACAGAACATTACCAAAGAGCATGGTGTAAATTGTCTGGCAAAATCTCCTGAAAACCAGTTTTCTTGGCCATGTTCTAAAAGTGATGTAGAGTTCTTCGTGTCATAAAAATAGGTATTCAAGAAGGTACAAAAACTACCTGATATATTAAAATTAACCAAAATACAAATCAGTGGGTACCTGTGTCTGGTGCAAAATTTCAGAAACAACTCTGGAGAAAACTGGGCTGGATGCAACCCCTGGGGAAGATGCAGCATAATGCAAACAATGATAAACTGACTGGATGCAACTGAAGCAGACTATGGCACGATCTTTCTCTGCTATCTCTCTGTTCCTCTACTAGAGGAAATAGCCCTCATAGCTGGAGCAGCTGGGACAGCCAAAGTAATGTGCAGCGTCCTAATGCAATGCCTGGGATGCAAGTACCAGGAGCTGGTCTACCAGCTGGGAAAATCCTTGCATGCCTTGATAAATCTTCTGGGGAATGAAAAATGCTAGTCTTGTTGAAAATTAAAAGCAATGCTTCCTCCTGGCCTCTGAAGCTCCTATTTTCTGACAGACCTGTGCATGATGTGCTGCTGCCTACCTATTCCTTTGTTGGAAGAAGTCAGAGAGCCACCGGTGTTACAGCGAGAGGAGGGAAACTGCTGCTGCTGCTGCTGCAGCTGAATAGCCTCTAATGCTGGTCTGTGTCAAAGCAGCACATCTGAGCCCTTTGAAATTAGTTTCAGACGTTGGATGTGACCATGCTATAGGGATTTTAATGACAAGGGGAATCACGCAAAAAACAAAATATCTGTGATTTTTAATGTCTTTACAGACTTAAGCACAGACATTTTCTAGACAAATGCCAACACATGCATACGTCTAAGCATGTGTGCCTGTACTCATGTCCACATACATCAAGCACACAGAGGACAGAAATATTCCATATAGTTTTTAGATATGGAGTCGCTCTGTCGGGATATCCATTCACCAAATAGAGATGTTTCTCTCAGTGGTAGCTGCCATTTTAATGAAGTTCTGCAGCAGAAGTCTGCTTTGATAATGAAAACAGGAACAAAAGAAATAACTTCATCATCAGGAAAGAGAAGGAATCATAAAGTCTAAACATTTTTGTATGATACATTCTGCAATTTTTAAATGTTTTTTGTTAATTGAACAACTCATTTTTAGTTAAGGGACTTGCCTTTTAGCAACAAGCTTTCTGACTGCTAATGCTTTCCTTCCTAAAGGCAGTCCTTTCCAACTTGCTTTAATTAGCTTTTGCTCTCTTTATTTTTAAAAGAATATTATCCTTTTCTGGGTTAATCTCTTACCTATGATATTGCCTTAGCCTAGTGGGATTGGACATTATCCCTGCTAATGCTGTAGGTGTTCTTTCTTTCTTTCTTTCTCTGCTGGTCCTTGCAAAGGGCAGCTCTTCATAACTGTCTCATTTTCTGGGTTGTACACTGATCATGTACATATATATATATATA
>VWZS01004666.1:37703-52006 GCA_013397075.1 Rhabdornis inornatus | reverse complement strand
TTCTAGGGAGAAACAAGGAATAATTCCGACCACTCCCTCATTTCTGGGGGTCACAAGGAATAAATCTGACCAATCCCTCATTTCTGGGCCTGTAAAAGCTTCCCCAGAATTCACAGTCCTTTGAAACAGCAGCTCCCTGGTTTTTATTAGCATTGAGAATTCCTGTGTCCCTTGTATTCCTTTCAGTGAAAGAAAGAAAAGTCTCTGGGACCTCAGTGAGCAAAGCAGTGAAGTATTATGGTCTGCCATGACAGCTTCTCTGCTGTTCTACCCTGCAGCAGCTCCAGACTGCTGCAGGCTGGTGATCAATTAAGAAGCCTCTAATTGGGCTTTGAGCTGGGCCTGCAGTGGCTTGGGAGATAACTGTGCTTAAGCAGAATAATCTGCCTTTCTTTAGAGCCTGGGGCCTCAGAGAACATCTCCTGTGTGGCCTGGAATGAAAGGAGAACTGAAATAACCAATGCCAGGTGTTCTCCATGCTTTTGGAGTTACTTTTTTTGTCAGGACAGAGTCACTGAGTGCCTTCCCTGTTCCTGAGATCTGCTTCCCTCCCAGCCTTCCTACATCTGTGTCCAAGGGTGGGCAAAGTGGGGGTGACTCTGGGAGCTGGGAATGGCACAAAAAGTGAGGAGAATTCCACAAAGTGGGGGTGATTCTGGGAGCTGGGAATGACACAAAAAGTGGGGAGAATTCCACAAAGTGGGGGTGATTCTGGGAGATGGAAATGACACAAAAATTCGAGGGAATTCCACAAAGTGGGGGTGACTCTGGGAGCTGGGAATGACACAAAAAGTGGGGAGAATTCCACAAAGTGGGGGTGATTCTGGGAGATGGAAATGACACAAAAATTCGAGGGAATTCCACAAAGTGGGGGTGATTCTGGGAGCTGGGAATGGCACAAAAATTCGAGGGAATGCCACAAAGTGGGGGTGATTCTGGGAGCTGGGAATGACACAAAAAGTGGGGAGAATTCCACAAAGTGGGGGTGATTCTGGGAGCTGGGAATTCCTGCACAGGCATCCATGGTGTGGCTGAGACCTGAGTGCTGCTCACTGCTTGTGGCACATCTGGGACTGTGCAATCCAATGTCTGAATCAGTCCAGATTTGGGAATTTAGCACAGTGCTGGTTTCATGGAGAGATGCTTTGTGTGCTAATTACAGCATGTTTGATGGGAAAACTGTCCAGGTTCAGTTCTGCACCTCATAAATGCAAAAGTGATCAAGCTGGCTTTGCATTCTGCAGGAAAGATGAGAGAAAGGAGGAGGAAAAGATCCATGGGGAAGGATTTGTCAGCACCTGAGCCCTGGGGTGGTGCTGATCCACTGCAGCTCTTGTCATTAGATCCAGACACAGGCCTGCCCTTCAGAATAAAATAAATATTTAGTCAGTGTTTAATCCACTTACTTTGCACTGGTTCCGGCCAGAGCACAAATGAAACAAATGCAAGGGCACCAGATTGTCCCAATTTCATTAGGAGCAGAAATTAGTGGAATTAGGTGGTGTTTGCTGGCAGGCCCTCCCTGCATTTCAGGTTCCAGAGCAGCACAGTAAAATCCAGCAGCCTGGCACCAACTCCTGCAACTAGAAATGAAAATGTGCCCTGTTTTTGCAGGAGGAGTTTGTCAGACAAAAGCTGATTCTTCTTCACACTCTGTAAAACTGGAGAAATGCTGGGGGTGCAGGGAACTCTGTGCACTGATATTTGTGCTGGTAATTTCAATAATGAGGCTGTTGGTGTAGAGTAAAGGAGTTCACAAAAGGTCAGGTGTTGAATGAAAAGCTACAGCTGCTGATGTGAATTGGAGTTCAATGAGAGCAATGACACTGGTGCACATCAGAGTTTCTGATCGCTGGGTAATTGATGTTCTCCCATGTAGGATGCAAAGATTTGCTGTGTCCCAGCAGGAAATGGTGCCTGGAGAGTTGAGGTTCCTGCAGGGTGAACTTTGCTCTTCCTGCATTTTCCTGGCCAGGGATAGAACCCACTGAGGGTCTGGCTGTGCTTGTTCATAGAAAGGTTTCTCTCTTATGAAGCAAAAGTATTTGCAGGTGTAGAAGCCACTGGTGAGAGTGTTATGGGCTAGGCTGGGAGAGCTGGGGGAGCTCACCTGGACAGGAGAAGCTGCAGGGAGAGCTCAGAGCCCCTGGCAGGGCCTGAAGGGGCTCCAGGAGAGCTGGAGAGGGACTGGGGACAAGGCATGGAGGGACAGCACACAGGGAATGGCTCCCACTGCCAGAGGGCAGGGCTGGATGGGATCTTGGGAATCAGGAATTGTTCCCTGGCAGGGTGGGCAGGCCCTGGCACAGCGTGCCCAGAGCAGCTGGGGCTGCCCCTGGATCCCTGGCAGTGCCCAAGGCCAGGTTGGACATTGGGACAGTGGGAGGTGTCCCTGCCATGGCAGGGGTGGCATTAAATGAGCTCTAAGATCCCTCCCAGCCCAGTCTGGGATATTCTGGGATTCTTTCAGGCACAGCACCTCCTTTTTAGGGATATCAGTATCTACATCTCACTGTCCTCTCCAGACTTTCTTTAATGCTGCTCCCAGTTTTTAATTTCTATTATTTAGCCCCATGGTGTCAGAACTGCTGGATTGAAGCAGCTACACCACTGAAAATCCTTTCTTAGGATTGTCCTTTCTTAGGAGTACTGGGGAGGTTTGGGGTGTCTCTGCTGCTGCTGGGGATTGAAAACCTGAGCTGGTCCCTGCTGGGATCTGCCTCTCCATGGGGGTTTTCAAGTTTTGGGGTTTTATTTTTTTGGAGTGGGAGGATTTCCCTTTTGCCACTGCTTTTACCTGGCTGTCACCTTGTGTATCAGTTCTAAATAGCTCTCAGTTCACTGGGGTACTTTTGGGATAACTTTCTAGTTGCACAAAAACTCTCTTTGAGAGGAATTCTATCAGAAATGAAGCTCTGGTTCGACCACACTGCCCAGGGCCACACCCGTGACATAGAAATAAATGGATCAACTTCAAAATCTGTACTATTTCAGTGCTGAAATCTGTACTTAATTCTTCAAACAAATGCAAGGAAATAAGCCCAATGTTTTTTTTTGTGAGTTTACAGCTAGTTGTGTCATTGATGTGCATTTCCTCAGGGGTGTTTGGTGTGCAGTGGCAGGAGCTGACACTCTTCTTCCTGCTTCTCTCCCCCCAGGCTCCCACCCCTATTCCCTGCTGAGCTGAGTTTTCTTAACTAGCAAGGGAAGGAACAAAAAGCAGACTGTTTAAGTCAGACTCCTTTCCCTGAAAGCCTATTCAAGGCTCAGGCTCAATGTTTCATCTTGAGTGCTATTGTTTAATTGAAAACACATTTGCACACTCGCAGATGGGGCAGTGCTGAGGGGAGTCACAGATTTAAAGAATGTTTTAGTTTAAGTGGAGCTAAAGTACAGATTTGCAGACTCAGTGATTTGCTGCTCTGTGCTGCTGTTTGAGAACCCTGTGCTTTCATTGGTGTGATTTTGCAAAGTTTTTGTACAGCTACATTTGTTCTGGATGCTTCATTGTAATTCGTCCAAGAGTTGAAAAGCAACTTTAAAATCATTTATTAATCACCCTAGGAAAGAAATCAAGGAGTTCTTAACTTTAAATAGTGTCTTATTTTTAAGCCTGGCATGATTTTGAGTGAGAATTCCAGGATCCCCGAGGCTGGAAAAGCCCTCCCAGCCCAGGCAGTCCCAGCTGTGCCCCATGCCCACCTTGTCCCCAGCCCAGAGCACTGAGTGCCACCTCCAGGTGCCACCTCCAGGGCTGGGCACTCCAAAGCTCCCTGGGCAGCCCCTGCCAAGGCCTGAGCAGCCTTTCCATGGGGAAATTCCTGCTGCTGTCCAAGCTGAGCCTGCCCTGGCCCAGCCTGAGGCCGTTCCCTCTCCTCCTGTCCCTGTTCCCTGGAGCAGAGCCCGACCCCCCCTCCCTGCCCCTCCTGGCAGGGACTTGTGCAGAGCCACAAGGTCCCCCCTGAGCCTCCTTTTCTCCAGCCTGAGCCCCTTCCCAGCTCCCTCAGGAATTCTCCAGCCCCTTCCCAGCTCCCTCAGCCCCTCCTGGGGCTCCATTCCCTCCATCAGCCTTGAACATCCATCGCTGTGTGAGCTGCTCCTGGGGCAGGGCCTGAAGTTCCCAACTGCAGGATGTAACTGTGAAATGAAAACACTGTTTTGCAGGGCTCTAGCTGACATGAACAACGATGGCAGGATGGATCCCTTGGAGTTTTCCATAGCTATGAAACTCATCAAGCTGAAGCTCCAGGGTTACCAGCTCCCAGCCACGCTGCCGCCCGTCATGAAGCAGCCGCCCCTCGCCCTGCCCGGTGCCCCAGGATTTGGTAAGATCCCTCTTTTTTCCTCTCTTCTCCTCATTGTGACCTGGAACTGGAGCAATTCCATTGTCTTTTTGCAGTTTCTCCAAGAAAATTTTAGGCCAAAGGGCTAAAAGCACACCCAGACTCAAACCCAGATGTTGCACTTGCACTGAGCCAAATTGCACTGAGCTTTTACCTGAGCTGAGCTCCTGTTTGCTCCAAACCAAACATGGCTCAGGTGGCAGGGCTGGTGCATTCCAGAGGGCTGTAGTTGTGGTTTAAACTGTTGGCATTATGGTATCTCCAGCTTTGGCAAGATCTGCTCTGTTGTTCTTGAGTTTTTACAATCCCTGCACCTTCTGCTCTGATGAGCAGTGCTGCTCTGGTAGGAGCTGAATGGCTGCTGGGGTGAAGTGTTGCCAAAGTCACCATCATTTCTAGAAAAAGAGTAGGGAAGATGGGATGGGGAAAGGAAAATAACTAAATAAGGCCAAACCTCTGACACCCTGGTCCTGTTGTGAGAGGTTCTTTCCCTTTCTGCTGTAGTCTTTGCTGTGCCTCAGGGTTATTGGTGCCTGGGAATCATGGAATGGTTTGGAATGGAAGGGGCTTTAAAGCCCATCCAGTGCCACCCCTGCCATGGCAGGGACACCTTCCACTGTCCCAGGCTGCTCCCAGCCCCAGTGTCCAACCTGGCCCTGGGCACTGCCAGGGATCCAGGGGCAGCCACAGCTGCTCTGGGCACCCTGTGCCACCCTCCCAGGGAGCAATTCCTTCCCAAAATCCCATCTGAATGTCCTGAGGAAAGGGAGCAGTGCCTTTGATAAACTGCTTGCAGCAGTGTGGTTTGATCCACTGTAACCCCCACAAGTTTTATAGTAAGAAATAAAATTCTTTGGAAGAAAGCAGTGAAACTGGGCAGAGCAAATACAGGGTTAAGTTAAAAAAAGGCAAAATTAAAGGAACCCCACAAACCCCAGCCAAACGATGAATTCCCCTATTCCCATTCCCTGTAGATTGATGTGAGCTGTTTGCATACCCCTTGTTCTTGCCCTGGCACCACTGGCCCTCCTTAACCTCCCAGGTTCCCTGCAGCTGTGCTTCCCCTCAGCCTGTGCTCCCTGTGCTGTCCCCGTGAGCTTTGCCCTGTCTCACCCCAGCCCAAGGCTGCAGCACTAATCCTGGAGCACTAATCCTGCAGCTTCTGTGCCAGCCTGGGGCTTCACTGCTCCCTCCCTGGGCTGCCAGCACTGCTCCTCACTCAGCTCAGGGCACACAGTTCCTTTCTCAGCAGGTGCTGCTGGACAGTTTTGGGGCTGTCCCTGTGTCCCATGCTGTCCCTGCTGTGCTGCCCTGGGTTGGGAGGGCTGTGCCAGGGGTCGGGAGCTGTCCCTGGAGGTGTCAGTGACCCTGCAGAGCCTGCAGGCTTCGTCTGGAGTGTCACAAAAAACCAACCTGTGCTTTTCTCACCCCTAGGTCTCGGGGGCATTGCCAACATGCCATCCCTCAGCAGTGTGCCCATGGCATCCATCCCAGTCGTGGGGATGTCCCCCCCACTGGTGTCCTCTGTCCCTGCCGCCGTCCCTCCCCTGGCTAACGGAGCTCCTGCTGTCATCCAGCCCCTGCCTGCTTTCGCTCACCCCGGTACGCTGCTCTCACTCTCTGTCTGCTGCTCCTAACAGCTCCCCTGCATTTCCTCGGGACTGCTGGACTTAGCCACTCCCAGTGATGCCTTTGGGGAAGGACTGTGCTTTGCTTTAGCCCACTTGGCACACTTGGAGAAGAGCTAAAAGAAGGAATGTGGACATGGCCTCCCGCAGGAGTCCCTCGTGGTGAGAAAATAAAACAGCACTTGGAGAAATGAACTTGCCAGGAAACTGTTGCCTGGAAATTGGGCCTCTCCTGTCTCTTTGTAGCTGTTTGTTAGGGTGACTTTAATACTGAACTACATATGGTTTCTAACTTGTACCAAAATATAATTTGGTATCAACAGGGTTTCCATAGAGCTGTGGAAGTAAAAAGATACGAGGGAAGTGCCCTTGTGTTTCCTTCTGCTCTGATCTTTATATTGTTAAAAAGTTCTCATCAGACGCACAGTGGCTGTAGTTGATGTAGGAGCTGAATGAATGTCATGGGAATTGCCTGGTTCACTGTGAACAGCAATAAATCCCTGTTTTCTGTCTTGCCAGCCACTTTGCCAAAGAGTTCTTCCTTCAACCGCTCGGGGCCCGGAGCTCAGCTCAATGCAAAGCTGCAGAAGGCACAATCCTTCGACGTGGCCAGGTGGGGCTGGGGCAGCCAGGGGGGTTTGGGGAAACTCCTTCCCTTTCCCAAAGTGGTTGTGTGAAATAATAGTTCTGGTAGAAATCCTGCAGAGGTATCACTTCAGCATTCCATGGGGTGCTGTGGCTTGACAGGGAATGCTCCAGGAGCAGAGAGTCGTGGAAATAAAATAATTAACTGCTAACAGTGCTGACATTATCTTCACTTGAGTTTTAGAGCAGCATTTGCTTCTATAAACAAAACCTGCATTGAGCACAGACACTCCTGCTACTGTGAAAACAAGACAAGTAATACATGATTTAAAATGAACAACTCCAGGGTAATTGCTAAAAGCAAAATAGTTAAAAGGTCTCGTATTTTAAAGGCACTCCACATCACTGTTTCTTCTATATTCTTCAAGTTCTGTGTGAAAAATTGCTTAAAGGGCTTTTAGATTATTCCGAGTGGTTGGGCAAAAAGGGTTTTACTCTGGTTTAAAAAAATGGGATCTAAGAAAATAAAACTTCCTTAGAGGAGGTAAGAGAGGGATTTCCAAATGTCTTATAAATCACCTGTCTCACAGATCTATGGCACAGGTTTTTTGCAAGAGAAAAATGGCTTGGGACACAATTAAATGATCTGGTTTTATTTTCATTTCCTTCTGCAGACTTGTCTATTGCCCTGCTATTAGATAAGTGACACTACTCAGTATTAAATAATAATAAATTAAAATAATTATTAATGAAATAATTAAAAGTCTTTCAAAACAATTCATTTTCTCTCTGAAATCTAAACCAGCCAGGAACAGAATAGGGATGCTCTAATATAATTTATGTGTAATACAGAAGTTAAAATGTGTGGAACCTCCAAATCCAGCAAAACTGAGGAGGAATTCCTATAGGTAAAAATTTAATATTTAGCCTTTTTTCTTATTTTCATTATTGAAGGGGCAGCTTGTTTTTGCTTTGTTCCCATGAGGGAGTATTATTAAAGCTCAAGAGTTTGGAAATTAAAAATAGAAATAGAGATACTGGTTTGTGTCTTGTCATGTGAGAATGGTTTATAAGGTCAATAAAAGGACAAAGTCTGAATGTGCCTAAAAGCAGAAAATCTCTGCTCCTTGTTGTTCAGAATTAGGATTTCTCAGCCTTCAAGCCTGGGAAATTAGAGCTGCAAATCAACCCAGCCTGCAATGGGAATGGATTAGAACTGAAATATTACGTTCCTTACTTGAGTTCCATTATGAGAAACTTAATGTTCAAATGTGGCTTTTCCACACATTTTTTTTCTACATTTCCAGTATATTTTACATTTGTTTTCCTTCATCAGCTTTTTTTGGCTAAGAGAAACAGTTAAAGGCAGAGTAAAATGGAATGTTGTTCTACATTTCCTGTTACATGGTTGGGTAAAAGCTTGTAGCCCCTCTGAACAGTTTAAGTTCCTTCATTCTGTGCCAGTAAAGAAAAAAAGCAAACTCTTAAAAAAATCATCTTCCAAGAGGCTGAATTGTGATAAATGTCAGCAAACAAGAGGTCAAACCTGTGGTGGTTTCAGGAATAGCTGGAAATAATAGATCATGGAATCATGGGATGGTTTGGGCTGGGAGAGACCTCAAATCCCACCCAGTGCCACCCCTGCCATGGCAGGGACACCTCCCACTGTCCCAGTGTCCAACCTGGAGAGCTGAGGTTCCTGCAGGGTNCTGGGTGGGATTTAAGGTCCCTCCCAACCCAAACTCTTGTGTGATTTATACTCTGTGATTGTTCCCATTACCTTCCTGAGATGAAATTCCCAATTGTCCCTGTTCTCCTGCTGTCCCTGCAGCTCTCCTGCTGTGGCAGAGTGGGCTGTGCCTCAGTCCTCACGCCTCAAGTACCGGCAGCTCTTCAACAGCCACGACAAAACCATGAGTGGACACTTGACAGGTACTGGCAGAGCTTCTGTTGTCTCTTTGTTTCCAGCTCTAAGAGCCAATTTAATGCCGCTGAGGGGGTTGTTCACATTGTAAAAGACTCATCAGTGTTTTTCTGTTTTAGTCTCCCAAGTGCTTAGTGCTCTTGTTTCAAGCAAATATTCATCACAGCTGGGATCATTTTATCACCATCTTTCCTTTATTTTCTGCAAAGTTAACCTTTGGAAATGTTTCTGGAAAAGGGCACAGTGTATTCTGGGAAGACTTGTGCAGCCATTTCCAGTGCTTGGTTCACTCACTTCTGAGAGCAGTGTCCAGTTCCAGGGAGAGACTAGACTGGTCCCCTGGCTTGATTTTACCAGTTCTGGTGCATGTCTTTGTGGTTTCTTGGGTTTTAATCTGAGTTATTTGGTTTCCCAGAGCAGCTGTGGCTGCCCCTGGATCCCTGGCAGTGCCCAAGGCCAGGTTGGACATTGGGACAGTGGGAGGTGTCCCTGCCATGGCAGGGGTGGCACTGGGTGGGTTTGAGATCCCTGCCAACCCAAACCAATCTGGGATTCTGTGGTTGTTGTGCAGAAGTGAAATATTATTTCTTGGTTGTCTGCCAACGCCAAGTTCCTGCTGGTCACATTTCTTGCTTACTTTGTTAATATTTGTTTCTCTTTTTTAGGTCCCCAAGCAAGAACGATTCTCATGCAGTCAAGTTTACCCCAGGCTCAGCTGGCTACAATATGGTAAAATAAATGTTTCCATTTCCATAGAAACACAAATTCTTCTGAAACCTCTGTGCTGAAGTCTGTGGGGTTTTCTCCATTTTCAGTCTCACACCTTGCTCTTTGTCATGTGTAACTTTATAAACAAAAGCTGCACTTCCATGCCTTTATTAATATTATTCCACAAGAGTACCAGGAGCATCTTTTGTGTGTTTTTTTGGAAGTTGGGGTTCAATGCTGGGTTTTTAGGCAGAGCAGATGTTCAGCATCCTGTGCCTTCCACATCTCCTGATAGAGCATCAGGGAAACATTTACCTTTGCACAGGTGGTAGAACAGGACCTTAACCCAAATCACACTTTCTGTGAGATTTCTCTGCCTTTTCCATGGGTTTGGGGGGGCTGATTTCCCAGGGGCTGGACTCACAGACCTTTACAATAATGGATTTTAAAAGGATTTGTCTCAGCTTCCCTTTTGCCTTCCAACTTGTTGTTTGCTGAACTTTATTATGTTTTTATTGCCCCATGGCAAGTTGTTCCTAATTAACTTCTGTCCTTTAGGAGTGTTTGCTTGAGAAGCATTGGAGCTGGCCCAGGGACTCAGTGTGAGGATGGCAGTGGTGCAGTCACTCTGACAAGGCCATTCAGCTGCACTTGTTCTCTTTGCAAAGCACTGGGAGTTGTGTTATAAATTAAAAACCACTCTTTGCTTCTCTGTTTCCTAACAAAGGGATAAGAACAAATCAGCCCAGTCCCCCAGCAGATGATTAACCAAGAAATGCTCAGCTTTTGGCAGCCTTGGAGTGCTTGTGTGGGCAGGCAGCTGCCACCAGCTCAGTCCAGGAGCTGCAAACAGCACTCACTCAGCTGGGGACATTCACATCTGCCAATGCACTGAGATCAGGAGAGGACATTCCAGCTCTTGCTGGTCCTTTCCTGAGCCCTGCTCTGGGTTTGCTGCTGTCTGGGGTGAGGTTTGTCAGCCTGTGCTGGGCTGGAATCCCTGACTCAGACACTCAGAGGGAAGCTGATGCTCAGCCTTTGTGCTGTCCTGGGAGTTCTAACCCAGCCATGGACACAGCTGATCAGTCATTTCTGTGCATGGTGCATTCCCAGTGTCCTGGCTTGTTCCTGTGACCAGCCTGAGGACTTCAGTGTCACAGGGTTGGGTGAGGCTGTGATTGTCTCCCAGATTTAAATGCCATCAGCAAAGAATTGGGACTTCAAAAGAATTTATATCTTTTTTTCCCTTTGATTTTTCACAGTACCATGGGAGATTTCCCTGTATGATCATAGTGCAGCATGCTGGAGAAACAAATCCTGAGCTGGATGGGATCCCCAGGGTTCACCCAGTCCCTGCCCTGCCCTGCCCAGCCCCCCCAGCAATCCCAGCCTGGGCATCCCTGGCAGCTCCTGGAGCTCTGTGCCCATTCCCTGGGGAGCCTGGGCAGTGCCCAGCACCCTCTGGGGGAAGAACCTTGCCCTAAAATCCAACCTAAATCCCTCCTGGCACAGCTGCAGCCTCTCCCTGGGTGCTGTCCTTGGCTGTTAATTTTGTCCAACACCATCTTAACAGGAATAAAAGCATTTTGTGCCTCTGTTGGAACTCTGCTTTGGGGCCATCCAGAGACATTACTCCATAATTTTTATTCTGTGCATGATGCCAGGGTGGGTTGGTGCTTGTCAGGACTAGAACATCAATGTCTTTGATTTCCCTGCCAGTGGGTGCCCTGGAATGTGAGATAGGAGCCTCCAGGGAGGAAGGAGGCCAAACTGAAAAGTTGTGCCAAACACCTGAGCTGGTTCTTTTGGGTATTCACAAGATGTGAACACACAGGTGAACTCCACTGGCTAAAGTTCTTCAAGTTCCTTCTCTGGCACGTGTTCCAGGCAGCACTCAGAGCAGGGGAAGGAGAAGCCATGGCTGCAGGGCTGGATTTCAGGCAGACAGCCATGAGGAATGGGGGAAATGGGGAAGCATCTGGGATCTGCTTTTCATTTGTTTTGACAAAGCAGAGTAGTGTGGAAAAAACAGTGAAAAATTTGAATGCATTTGGAATTGTATATATTGAAACAATGCCTTTGAACAGTGATTTTTAATATTTAATCATTTCCTTGCTTTGTCCCTTCTCTTTAACAAGGAATCTCTCTGACATTGATCAAGATGGGAAGCTGACAGCTGAGGAGTTTATCCTGGCTATGCACCTCATTGATGTAGCAATGTCTGGTCAGCCCCTGCCACCTGCACTGCCCCCAGAGTTCATCCCACCTTCCTTCAGGTAACTGCTCATCCCTTGGGAATCTCACTCCTGAGTTTTGGATTTCATTTGGGATGGTTCTGTGAGTACAGGACACTGAGCAGTGACCCCTCACCTTTTGCCCTGTAGGAGCAGGGTTTGGGTGGGTGTTTGTACTGGCACACTTTCCAAACTTGCTCAGTCTGGCCATAGAGATCTAGATTTAAGTTGAGGTTTATACTCCTGTAGAGCAGTTGGAATGTATTGGAATTCCAATATGGGTTTGCTCTGCACCACATCCAGACCTCTTTTGGTACAGCTGGGTTTGGGAGCAGTGGGGTCACTCACCACTTCTCTTGCTCCATTTCACTTCTTTGTGGGGAAATAGATGGGAAGACAGTAACAGCAATGGAAATAAGTGTTTTTATACTGTGTTCTTCAGGTATCCTCCTAAAGATTCCCAATTTTTGTGTTTTCCATCTGGGATTTTGCTTTTAGCTTGACTATAGTGAGCTCTTCCTCTGTCTCTGCCATTTTTGCTGTAGTCTAAGTCAGCATTTCCCCAAACCCAGACTGGTTGGGAAAAATCTCCCCCCAAGTGGGAGATCTTGGGGACAGGGTTGAACCCATCTGGAAGCAGAATTTGGGACTGGGGGTTCTCAGCTCACCAGTGAACTGCTGGCATCCTGAAATATCCAGTTCTCCTGAGGCAATGCCTGAGTGAGACCCTCTGGGCAACACTGCATGAACATTGAGTACCATTAAACATTACATCACTGCATTTAATTTGATCTCATTATTAAATCATAAACCATTTGGGTAGGCCTGGGCTCTGTTAAGCACCTGCAATTGCTGTTTCCTTGGCAGAAGGGTCCGCTCTGGCAGTGGGATTTCTGCTGCCAGTTCAGTGTCTGTAGACCAAAGGTTACCAGAAGAACCAGCATTGGAAGAAGAACAGCAGCAGCTGGAAAAGAAATTACCAGGTGAGCAAGGGCAAACAGGGATGTTTAGTGTGCTGTTCACAGAGGGCTTTTCCCATCAGGTCACAGCCTGGGAGGTTTTATGGGCTGACTGAGGAATTGTTGTCTTTTCCAGAGCAGTTTGGGACAGGTCAGAGGCACAACCAGGACATTGCTGGGTCCAGCTCATTCCTGTGCCTGATCCTTGGGGTTGGTGGCACTGGAGATGGGAAGAGCCTTCAGGCTCCCCACACAGGCAGCCCTTTGCAGCCCTGGAACAGGATTGCAAGGAAAAATTCCTGCTGTCTTCATCCTCTGGCTTAGGTGGAGCAAAGCTTGGCTGAGGTGCTCTGTGAAAGATCCCAGCATTCCCACAGAGAGCTGTTTCCCTGGAATCTGTGTAACAGAGTGGGGCTTAATTCAGAATTCAGCAGTTCCAGGAAAAGAACTAAAAGAAGATGGAATTGGCAGCTGGAAAGGGGCACAAGCTGGAAAAGACAAGAATTCAACTGGTTCAGCAGCTGTTGGGGAGAGAACACTTGGAAGGCAACGTGGGCTCTCCCTGGCACTGCATCCCAAAAATGTCCATGCTGGCCATCCAAGGGAGAGAAATCAGGACTTTGGGCTGTGGGAATGGGACACAGAAGGTGAAGTGAAAGAATCATTTGGGTGGAGGTGCTGAGGAGTGAGGGGAAGGAAGGGCAGTCCCTGGGACTGCAGAGGGATGTCAGGGAAGCTGTGCTGCAAGTGAGGCTGTTCTTTTAGGACAGGAGGTGGTGAGCATGTGGATCTGCAGGATTCCAGACTTCCTAGGCTCAGCTGCTCAAGAGCCTAAACCATTTCTTTTCCTGACAGTAATGAGTAATCTAATAAGAATAGCAACTTTAAATAAGTTCTGGTCATTTGCATAATGGCCTTTTGATGATGTCAGCAGCTGAATTCTTTGTTCTGCACTAATGGAAGTGTTGGCTCTTGGACTGGTGCTATTATCCAGTGTACAGAGGAATTCCAGATCTGTGTCCTCGTGGAGGATCAGCTGGAGAATGGCTTGTCTAAATTATCCCCACTTGCTGAGCTTTGTAGAGAAAGCTGGAGGCCTGAGGAATGGGAATGGAAATTCCCTCCTTGGTTTGCTGAGGATGTGGCTTTGAGGGGATTGTTGCCTGGAAAGGCTGACCAGGAACAGAGACCAGACAGACCAAAAGGGATAAAATAGGAATTTATTGAAAGGATACTTTGGGCAGTGCAAGAGCCTGGATGGGGCTACACCCAAATCAAATCCAAGATGGATCCTGGTCAGGAGTTTTTACACTTCTCTTAGTTTTGGTTAATCCACATCTTGGGGTCAGTTATCCAACCACAGCCCCAGGCTATGAAGTCTCAGCCCCTGCCTTGCCCCCTTCCCTTAGCCATTGTTTCTGCTTTTTGGGTACCAGTTCTCCTTGATTCTCCAGCTAGGAAGGAATTGTTTTGTCCAACCTCCCTGTGAAGAGAACTTACCAACACCTAAAATGAAGTTTCAGAGTCACACACCAAGCAGCAGAGGGTCTGAAAAATAGAAAAGCTAAAACCCAAGGCATCAGAATCAGCAATGTCAATGCTAATGCTAAACCCCTGTGGAGCTGTTATCCCTCCATGCAGAGCTGCATCCTCTGCTGCTGGAAGGTCCATTCACTTTGCTGGGGACTCCTTTGGATTTATTTATATGGTTGGTGTGGGAAATGGATTTGTAGAGAGTTCTCAGGGCCTGACAGAAGGCTTGCACAGTATCTCACACATCTGTATGCAAACTTGGAGATAAGAAATGCTGACTTAGGAATGCCATGGAATAGGACAGATATTGCTGAGAGAGAAATGGAGCTAGAAAAAAGTTTCAAAGGATGGCTTTGCAAATAAGACCAGATACTTTGGAGAAATAGAAC
>VWZS01004666.1:1664-37109 GCA_013397075.1 Rhabdornis inornatus | reverse complement strand
AGCCATAAAAGCCCCTTCCAACTCAACTTGCTCTTTGCCTTCTAGTGACCCAGTCAGACTGGCTCAGCAATTCTTTTCTTCTCTATCAAAACTTGCTATCATTTCTATTCCTTCTTCAGATTCTACATTTAAAGATCTTTCTGTTATACATACACATCTGTGAGACCTTCCTGTCAAATCCTTCTCCTTCTGAGAGGAATGTCAAATTTGTCTTTACAAACGAGCTGTGGATCTGCTTGTAGATAAGACTAGCACTGAGAGATAAAAGAAAAAAGGGGATGGATTCCACTGATTGATGAATGGGAAAAGTTATTTGCCTTTACAAACAAACTGTAGGGCTGCTGATAAATGAAATTGGGTATTGAAAGATGAAAGAAGCAATGGAGAAAAACTATGAATTCCATAAGAATTAAAAATTAAAAGGGAGGGTTGTACATTAGAGGGGGATTTCAGGTAGCAGGGGTTCTGGGAAGTCTGGACCTCTCAAGTACCTCAGGCCAAGGGGAAAGAGAGAGGGAAATGTGGATGGGAAACTGGGATAAAAAGGAGGCTGATTCCTCCAAAAATTTGAGAGATCCCAGGGGAATGTCCTGTGGCCTCTCCTTTATTGGAATAAAGCAAAAAGGACTCCTCTGTCTCGTTTTTAGACATAAACCTCTAGTGTTTATAAATTATCTTCCCAACACTTCCCAGCAGTCAGAGTTAACTTCTCGCTGTCCTTTCACCCCGCGTTTGCGTGCTCAAAGTGACGTTCGAGGACAAGAAGCGGGAGAACTTTGAGCGGGGGAACCTGGAGCTGGAGAAGCGCAGGCAGGCACTGCTGGAGCAGCAGCGCAAGGAGCAGGAGAGGCTGGCCCAGCTCGAGAGGGCCGAGCAGGAGAGGAAGGAGCGCGAGCGGCAGGAGCAGGAGCGCAAGCGGCAGCTGGAGCTGGAGAAACAGCTGGAGAAACAGCGGGAGCTGGAGCGGCAGCGCGAGGAGGAGAGGAGGAAAGAGATCGAGAGGAGAGAGGTGAGGTGATGCTTGGATTGTGGCATTTCATTAATGACTTGTGTTGCTGGTGAGGGGGCCTCTGTGAGACCCCAAAACTGCCCAGGCACGCTTGCAAGCCTTGCCCAGGTTGAAATCAGGCTCACAATGAGCCAGCGGAGCAAGAGATCAAGAAATGCTTTCAAGGTGGCTCCATTGAGTTTTTATTTCTTCTTCAGAGGGTGTAAGAGTCTGACAGAGAGACAGAGGCTGCAGCCAGATCTTCAAATGCTGGTTATTGCACAGATGGGGTCCCAGCAGTTGAGGGTGGTGGCTGAGCCCAGAGCTGCTGGCTGTGGGCAAGCTGTGTGTGCTGAAGCCCCTCTAGTTCTGGTTACAATGCATTCTGTACTTTTCATTGCAGAGCATCTTAATGCATGGCTACCAATCAACATCACACACAAAACCTTTTACATTTACATACAGCCTGTCCAAACTGCTGAAATTACCATATTGTGTCAGTGGCTAGCCAATCAGCACAGTTAGTAGTCACATGTTAAACTTTGGGACTTGTTCTGCTGTGGAAATTTCTGAGATCTTTTCTCTACTTGCAGCATTGGCTTTCTTGTTTGCCTGTGAAAATCCTTTTGTTTGGTAAAAACATCTTTTATTTAAGGTGGATTTCTCCTTTGCTCTGAGCCATAAAAGCCCCTTCCAACTCAACTTGCTCTTTGCCTTCTAGTGACCCAGTCAGACTGGCTCAGCAATTCTTTCCTTCTCTATCAAAACTTGCTTTCATTCCTATGGAACTTTCTGTACATCTGCACAACCCCTCTGTTAAATTCTTGTCCTTCCCAACAGAACGGGTCCTGTCCAGCAAATCCGAAGGGTGGCGTTTTAAGGGGACTTTTTATAGGGTTTAAGGGTTTTGTGTTTTGCACCAATAAACTACAGAATTCTGTAACTAACCAATCTACAAAGGACTTTAGGGGAAGAAGGAACCAATTATCTAAAAGGAAAATGGACCACTAAAATTACAGAAAGATCACACAGGGGTCTACAGGGGGGCAAGATGCTTCTTGGTATAGGTCACTCTAAGCAAACAATTTCTTATCTCAAGGGATTGTCTTCTATGGGGCCCTCCCTAGGGATTCAGAGATGGTCTCTGCTTCAGAAATGGTTTCTGCTCCCTCCACAGACTTGTTTTCATTTCCTTTTGCTTTTACTTCGAGTTTTTACTTTGAGTTTTTACTTCGAGTCTTCTTTACTTAGAGAGTAAACTTAGGTTTTTTTACTTAGCAAGTAAAAGAGTTTATTTTAACTTCGAGTTTTTGTTGAGGTTGTAACAGTGGTGGGTGTTTGCACCACTTAAATAATGGTTTGTCTCAGTCTCTTCTGCCTTCACTCAGAGCCAGGATTAAAAAATACACAAAGGAAATGAATTTTCTTGTGTTCGGGCTTGGTTGTTTATTAAATCTTATCAAAAGTACAGAGAGTTCAGTGACACCTCCAGCCACCAGCTAAAAGTGAGCAAAGTGGAGCAGGATCCAGCTGCTGCAAGGTCTCTTAAAGCTCAACAGTCCAATAGAGAATTAACACCTCTATTATTGATACTTTTAACCCAATAACCAAATTCCCATGACCCTCAGTGTGACACTGACTGACCAACCAGAAACTACAACCTGAAACCATGAAGGAGAAGGAAGATGAGCACCCAAAGAGACACCACCCAAAATCCCCCATCTTGTCCCTATTACTATAAAATATTGTCCCTATTGCTATATTATAAAATATTGTCCCTATTACTGTATTATAAAAACCTCTTATTTCTGTTCAGTCCCCTGTGCTGTGCAGGGAATTCCTGCATTGCAACCACTGAGCAGCCTCCTGTTGATTCCAATGCTCTAAATGAACACCAACATGAATATCCAAAGCACATGAATATCCAAAATTCCATGTTTGTTTGTGAATGTCAGGCTGCCAAGCGGGAGCTGGAGAGGCAGAGGCAGCTGGAGTGGGAGCGCAACCGGCGGCAGGAGCTGCTGAACCAGAGGAACAAGGAGCAGGAGGACATCGTGGTGCTCAAGGCAAAGAAGAAAACCCTGGAATTCGAGCTGGAAGCTCTTGTGAGTGCTGGTGGTGCAGCTCAAACACACAAGCACAGCCTGATGGTGACTCTGCCCTGGCTGTGTTTGTTTTCTGTAATTTCTATTTTATATACGGAGTAAAAGTAGTTTTTAGATGCAGACTTGCATGACCAAATGTTTTGGTAAGTGTTTGGACTTGCATGACCAGAAAAATATATGAAATAGATATTTTTCTATTCTTTTAAAGAATGATAAAAGAAACCAGTTGGAGGGGAAGCTTCAGGATATCAGGTGTCGGTTGTCGACCCAAAGACAAGAAATTGAAAGTACAAATAAATCCAGAGAACTCAGAATTGCAGAGATCACCCATTTGCAGCAGCAGCTACAGGTGAGAAAACCTTCTCTGATTTTATTCTTAGCCTTGAATTTTGACCTCCTCAAAAACATCAGTACCCTGAGCAATGAGCTGTTCCTCACACTTAAAGGATCACTGTGGATAATTTGTCATTCCTGTAAATTCATGTCCTTCAGAGGTGTCTGGGAACTGCTTCCTACACTTGAAGGCGTGTTTGGGATTATCCCTTCATCCTGCTGGGCTCCTGCTGTGGGGAGCAGGGAATGCTTTGCCTGCAGGTGTTTTTGGGGATGAGGAGAAGGAAATTGTCCAGTCTATATTTGGTGTTTGTGTGCTGGGGGAAAGAACTGACTGCAGTGAAGTGGCTTGTTGGTGGTGTTTTAAATTATGAAAAATAATGACCTTTCAAAATGGAAGTGCCCAGTGAAACCAGGGAGTTGTTGATCTAAGCCTGGCATTTGCCTTTCTTACTGATGTAAAATTCTCTGTCACATTAGGGTTGGAGCTGAGTAGGTGTCTGCCTTTGGTGAAATAATATTCTTTGTAGTTTGTAAGTGTTTTTTAATGGGCTGTAGTATTTGATTTAGGAATTTTTCTCTTTATTAAATAGGGCTTGAAATTAATTCTTGGCTGGTCATGGGGGCTCACAGTGTGTTTGTACCACTGCAAAGAATCTCACACTTGTGAAGTTGAGGTGTAAAACCTGGCTTAAAACCTAATCCAGCTGTTCCATCCCAGCTTCACTCCTGCTTTCCCTGGTATTTGTTCTCTTGGGTTTTGGGCTTTGGGGTGGTTTGGCAGCAGTAGCTGTGGCTGTGGTGATGCCTGCTCTCATTGGTCTCCACCACTGATATTTCCCTTAATGTCACTTGAGGTGTTTTTATCCCAGTTGTGATCCCAGAAAATGTCACTACTTAGGAGAAATTTTGTCTGGGGAGAACCTTAAAGCTTTTTCCTGAAAAATAATATTATTTTTTCAAATATCCTGTAAATTTTCCTATCTCATTCGTAGAGGACAGACTAAAGATGGAAATGAGTTTTATAAAAGGAGATTTTCATCCTCTAAACTCTCCAACAAGTTGAAAAGTCAGTATTGTCATTATCTTTGTAGAGTGATATATCTTCATTGGAAACAGTTTAGTTTAACACATCTGACACTTCCTGTGGGAAGATGAGTTAGTTCAGAGGAATAATTATTCTTCAGCCTATTAATTACTTCCAAGATGCATTTTCATTAAACTTGTGGAAGAAGTGGTGTCCCAGTTAATGCTGGTGGTGGAGATGTGTGCCAGCTCTCTGCTCGGGTCCTTGCAGGGATGTCCAGAGGGATCCTGCTCTCCCAGCACCTGGGCTGTGTTTGTGACACATTGGTGCTGGGTGGGGCTTGCTCAGGACCTGCAGGGATCATTTACCTCCTTTGGCTCCCAGGTGATTTGAAGAGATCTTTCCCTTGTCCAAGGGGCAGGAGCTGGGATTTGATTTCCCCTGCTGTGTGGGACATTACTCAACTCTTGGCCATTTCTTGTTGCACGAGTTTCCAGAGTTTCTGATGCCATTAATTTCTCTCATCTGTCTCTTCAGCACGAGGAGGGGATGTGGAATCCATGTGGTGGGTGTTCTTGGCTAGATGCTTATTCCATGGTTGTCTGTGCTTTCAGGAAACAGGACTTGCCCTTCCTGATCCCTTGGCATTCTCTGTCCTTACACACTCCCCAAACTATTCGGTGCACTGAGTCACCTGGGGTGTTTGGAAGTGTTCTGGCCTTTACAAACAGAGCAGCTGATCGCATTCCACCCTCAAATGCTGTCCTGTGGTGCTTTTTGTACTTGGAGAATTTCTGTTTCATGTTGCTGTCCGTTCTGATCGACTCTCAGAATCACAGAATCACAGAAACACAGAGGGGTTGGGTTTGGAAGGGACCTTAAAGCTCATCCACCTCCTGCCATGGCAGGGAACTTCCCAGCAGAGCAAGGTTATAAATTGTGTATATACTGTGTGTGTTGTGTATATTGCTGTTTCCCATTTGTTCCAGGCAGGTAAGAGTCCCAGGATGGCACTCATGGAATATCCTGAGCTGGGAAAGACCCCCAGGGATCACCCAGTCCCTGCCCTGCCCTGCCCAGCCCCCCCAGCAATCCCAGCCTGGGCATCCCTGGCAGCTCCTGGAGCTCTGTGCCCATTCCCTGGGGAGCCTGGGCAGTGCCCAGCACCCTCTGGGGGAAGAACCTTGCCCTAAAATCGAACCTAAATCCCTCCTGGCACAGCTCCAGCTGCTCCCTGGGTGCTGTCCCTGACCTCAGGCTGCTCCAGGCTGGGCTGACCAAGTGACTTCGTGATGCCCTTCCCCATCCTTTTGTCCCTCCTTTGGACACTTTCCAACAGCTCCTGATCTTTTATTGAGACAGCCAGAGCTGCCCCAGTGAGGCTGCCCCAGTGAGGGGAGGATTTGGGGTGTCCAGCTTTTGGGATCTCCCTGGGGGGCTGGCAGAGCTCTGTTGCTGTGTCAGACCCTGCAGCTGAGCAGTGAGGGACACCTGCAGCTCCTCATAATCCAGTCTGTGGTTGATCTGAATTTTGCTGCTTTGCTGCTTGTGAATTCCTGAAGTCCTTGACTGTGCTGTGTTGTCTCAGGGTGTTTTCTGGAGCACAAGGAGCTCACAGGAGGCTGCAGTTGTTGTGTAGTGCTCAGAGCTGAGCTGGGCACTGCAGGGCCCCATCAGGGTCTGGCAGGAGGAAGTGGGACAGCCCAAAGCCATGGCAGTGCACTCAATCCTGGCTTCCTGGAACCAAAATGAAAACTTTTCGTGGAACTATGGGATCACAGGATGCCTTTTGTTGGGATGGACTTTAAAGCCCACCCAGTGCCACCCCTGCCATGGCAGGGACACCTTCCACTGTCCCAGGCTGCTCCAACCCCAGTGTCCAGCCTGGCCTTGGGGAGCCCACGACACCCCTGGGGCTCACTCTGGTGATCAGGGATCAGGGAACATTTATTCTTAGCATGAGTGATGTCATTTGCAATCCTCCATGACAAGTGGAAGCTGTCAGCTGCTTGATTCCTCAAAAGCTTGCAACTCCAGAGAGCTGCTCAGAGGATTCCAGGGTTTGGAGGGAAGATGGGATGTTGACACTGAGCTGCTTTTTCACCTCGTGCTGCTGAAGGTGTTTTGACAACTTGAGCTGGGAGGTCCAGGCTTCAGAGAAGTGTGTGGGGTGGCACTTGATGCTCTGAAAAGTTGTACAGGAAATACATTTATAGGATCCTCCAAAGGGAGAGGATCTTCTGGAGAGATCTGTGTAACACAGCAGCTCACAAACTTCCCAGCACGTGCTGAGTTTGGGAGAGATCAGAATCCTCTTCCAGGAGCTCTGAGTGGAGAGATTGAGGACTCAGGGATTCTCATCCCACAGGGCTTGTGTTTCATGGCTTTTGGCCAGAATATATTCCTTTAAAAGGAAAGTATTTTCTCTTCCTTTAAATATTTGTCTTTCTAATCCTGACCTAAGTTACTAATCATTAACACTGTTATTAATATTATTAATGAACTATTAGTGGAGGGTGCAGCTGAGGGAGGATCAGGCTCTGCTCCAGGGACCAGGGACAGGAGGAGAGGGAACGGCCTCAGGCTGGGCCAGGGCAGGCTCAGCTTGGACAGCAGCAGGAATTTCCCCATGGAAAGGCTGCTCAGGCCTTGGCAGGGGCTGCCCAGGGAGCTTTGGAGTGCCCAGCCCTGGAGGTGGCACCTGGAGGTGGCACTCAGTGCTCTGGGCTGGGGACAAGGTGGGCATGGGGCACAGCTGGGACTGCCTGGGCTGGGAGGGCTTTTCCAGCCTCGGGGATTCTGTGCTTCATTTATCAAAATCAGAATTAAACATTTAGTAAGTACTTGTTTAAACATTTCCTTAAGTTTGGCCTTGTCTCTCTGCCCTCAGTTTTGGGTAATTCCAAGCCAGGTTCAATATTCAATGAGAATCAGATCAATTGGATATTTCCACTCTTGTGGACTGGCAGAGAATGTCTGAGATCCATGGGGATATCACACAGACAGTGCTTGGATAAGAGCAATACAGAGGAGGGAAATAATCAATAACACATCATTCAGTGAGGAAAAAATAAAGCAGAAATGCAAATGAGAAATCTCGTGGCTGGGGTTGGCCCTCACTCAGCTTTGTGCCTGTTTGTGTTCTTGTTTTCCCTGCCTGGCTGCAGGAGTCCCAGCAGATGCTGGGCAGGCTGATCCCAGAGAAGCAGCTGCTCAATGATCAGCTCAAGCAAGTGCAGCAGAACAGTTTGCACAGTGAGTACCTTTGGGGCGTGCCTGAGCTGGGCAGGACACTCACTGGAGTGTCCCCTGCAGCTGCTCTGGTGTGTTGCAAGATGCAGATGGGAAAATGTTGGTTTTTAAACTGTTCCATAGAAGAAAAAACTGATTTAACAATGTGTTCAAAACCAGGGGATTCCCTTCTCACCATCAAAAGAGCCTTGGAAGCCAAGGAACTGGCACGGCAGCAGCTCCGGGAGCAGCTGGATGAGGTGGAGAAAGAAACCAGATCCAAACTGCAGGAAATTGATATTTTCAATAATCAGCTGAAGGTAACCCAGGACTCATTAAGCCTTTCTGAATGTTCAGTTAATTATTTTTTAATCTGATTGTGAGGGAAAAAAATGAGCTGAAATGATTAAGAATGTCGGTTTGGGGAGCATTCTCAGATCTGTCTGTTGAGGATTTTATTTCATTTTAATTTATTTTTAAGAAAATGCTGCTCAGCTTTCAAACTCAAGGTTTGAATCAATTTAACCTGCAGAGTCTCTGCAGGAGGAAATTTGAGCCCTGATTCTGAATCTGTGATGGCAAAAATGAAATTACCAATTTCTGTGCTTTTGCATCTAAGAAGTGCAGGACGAGGTCAGCAAATCTGCTGGAATCAGGAGTTCAAATTGAAATCTTGAATAAAAGAGACTTGATTTTCTACTGCCACCCAGAATTGTTATCTGCTGTCTGTGTGCTACTGCCTGTCCCTGTGGTTTGTGGTTTCATGCTTTACTGTTCAGTCTTTGTTAAAACTGTGATTTTTTGTGTATTTCTGCACCAGCAATGTCAGTGGAGGGCAGAGAGAAATTGGAAATCAGTCTGTAGTTGCAAATTTTAATAGCATTCATTTTTTCATAAAATATTCAAAAAATATAATATATTCAAAAATACAAAATATTCAAAAAATATAATATATTTGTCTGCTAATTCCACTGGTGGGTTCTCCTGGAAGCTGACCAAAAATGCTGAATTTCCTGCAAAATGTCACAAATTGTGCTACAAGTATTCAGCAGGAAAATCACTGTGACAGAGACATTAATGGAGTTTTATGAAAGTTGATCAACTGGGATTAAATCAGAAATTTAGGTGGGATTGAGTTTAAGCAACAAATAGCTTGTTTAAATTGGAGTTATTAACAGTGATAGGAAAAATTAAAAGTCTGGCCCTGTTTTAAGGTTTCTTTGAAGATGACTCTCCCAGTCTGAGACAGGGAGGATGGAAGGGGAGAAATTCTGCAGAGTCAGACACAGAACAAACAAAATGGGCACAATTTATATTTAAAAGAAAATAGAATGGTCTAATCCTTGCTTAATTAATCCTTGAGGTTTAAACCTCACTTAATTTTTCTTCATATGTGGGTTTTGGATATATCTTAGCATGTTGTGCTTCTTGTGTATTGTTTTTTTTTTTTAATGGAGTCCTTTAAAAGTGATAAATTGGACCAAAGGATATTAATTCTAAAATTAGTGCCTGTATTTGGTTTGATCATAAATTACCTAAACATGAATGGGAAAAGGGTGAACAGTCTTGATATTGTGACAGCAGCAAAAAAAAACCAAACCCAAACCAGCAATCCAATCACTCAGAATTCAATCTTTTAAATATTGAAGAATTGCACTTCACAGATAACAATCTGATGCCAATTAAAAATGGAAGCTGCCCATTAAGCACAGGTTCATCAGCATGTGCCAGGAATCCAGGAATGCCTTGACTAAAGGGAAATGATTTTGCAGTGTAACAGGAAAATTGGTTTCAATCAATTGATGAGGAGTTGTGGAGAATCTTCTTTGGGAAGGGCAGAAATCTCCTCTGGCTTGGGGACAGGGTGGGACTCACCTGCCAGGGGGAGCAGATCAGGAGCTGCCTGTGGGATTTCTGAGCAACATCCCGACTGAGGCAAAGATATGGGAATAGGAATAACAGTTATTTATTAGGAAAATTAAAATAGAAATGCAGAATTACAGAGAACAAACCCAAAGCACAGGCAGAGCGAGAATCCAAGCTGCCCCCCGTCAGTCAGGCAGGGTGTTGGTGCAGTCCCATTCCATGGTGGCTGCATCCTCCTGCAGGGACAGATGTGCTTCTGTTGGAGCAGTGCTCCTGGAGAAGGTGCAGTTTTCCTCCAAAGCTCCAGGGATGATGTGCAAGGCTCTGCTTTTCCTCTGGGATCCAGTGGGAAAAGGCTGCTCTGCTGTTCCAAATGTCAGCTTTGATCTGGGCAGGAAATGCTTGGCTCCTCCCCCTGGCTGGAGCATCTCCCAATGGGATGATGGAATTGGATCAGCCATGCCCTGGGACTCCATGGCCCATGAACAGGAGATATCTCCTGGAGGGAGGATGGGCTGTGGGAAAGATAAAGAACACTGCCCCAGCTGTTGAACAGCTGGAACATGAACAGCAGAGATCTCCACAGGGATCAGGATCACTGCCCCAGCTGTTGAACAGCTGGAACATGAACAGCAGAGATCTCCACAGGGATCAGGATCACTGCCCCAGCTGTTGAACAGCTGGAACATGAACAGCAGAGATCTCCACAGGGATCAGGATCACTGCCCCAGCTGTTGAACAGCTGGAACATGAACAGCAGAGATCTCCACAGGGATCAGGATCACTGCCCCAGCTGTTGAACAGCTGGAACATGAACAGCAGAGATCTCCACAGGGATCAGGATCACTGCCCCAGCTGTTGAACAGCTGGAACATGAACAGCAGAGATCTCCACAGGGATCAGGATCACTGCCCCAGCTGTTGAACAGCTGGAACATGAACAGCAGAGATCTCCACAGGGATCAGGATCACTGCCCCAGCTGTTGAACAGCTGGAACATGAACAGCAGAGATCTCCACAGGGATCAGGATCACTGCCCCAGCTGTTGAACAGCTGGAACATGAACAGCAGAGATCTCCACAGGGATCAGGATCACTGCCCCAGCTGTTGAACAGCTGGAACATGAACAGCAGAGATCTCCACAGGGATCAGGATCACTGCCCCAGCTGTTGAACAGCTGGGGACAGAATCCAGACTTTTGGGCACATCCTGTATTGCCACCTGAGACAGCTGGATTTGCTGGGATTTGTGTGCAGTGGGAGTTCTCCACCCACAGAGAACACACCTCTCTCTTAGGTGATCACTCCAAACCAGGTCATTATGAACTTCCATAATTCTTACATGCAATTACCTGAAAAATCAAAAATCTGTGACAACTTTTAGGAACCACCAGTGGAAAAGTGACTGACATTGACAATAGATAGAAATTGGCTTGTTAATAATACTGAATTAATAATTTCCCTGAATAGCAGAAGAACTTGTTGAGTTCTCAGTTCCTGGGTGTGTCCTGTGGTTATCAGGCAGCTGGGTAATGCTCACAATGAAATGGGAAATATTTCAAATTATATCTCAACAATTCCACCACATCAGAGCTTGAAATATGATAAAGGTTTCTTGCAAATGAATAGGTCAAGAAGGGAAAGATGGAAATCTTCCTTTTAAAAATGTATTCTTATCAAACAAATAAATTACAAACTCTTTAATAAAGGTAATTTAGTTTACCAGGCAACTTTTCCAAACCACAGCAGTTTACAGGATACTCTGGATTTGTCTCCATGTTTTTATGTTGTGTAATAAGTGAATACTTTATACAAGTGTTAAATTACATCATTTTTGCTGTGTGTCTTAATATCATAGGAGTGATTAGGGAGATAAATAAGATTTTTTTTTTTTCTGCTGGATCTTTTTGTCATCTCTCTAAAACAACTGATTTCAATTCCTTCTTTGGAGTTGGAAATATAGAATAGAATTTGGTGCATTTGCACCAACAGCTTTCAGGCTTCCAAAATGTAATTTGTATTTGAAATCAGGTCACTTGAATTGTAGTATTGGATAGCTTTAGGTAGAAGCACTTGGTTTCAGGAGATTGTTGGTGCTTGTTTGGTGCTCAGGTATCCTTTCAAATGGGATTTTATGACATAAGATAATCGTGTGCATTGGGCTGTATTTGGCTATGAAGTGACTGAGTTTGTTACAAGGTTGAAAGTTTGGCCACTTCTTTGTGTCTCAGGGTTGAAGGAGTGAAGCTTCTGTTCCCTTTAAAAATCTCAGCCTAGAGATCTAATAATTGATATTGATACAGGTATCAATAAAATGGAACTGGTCACTGGTTTATTTTAGGATCATGGAATGGTTTGGGTTGGAGGGACCTTAGAGATGATCCCATCCCAGCCCTGCCATGGCAGGGACACCTCCCACTGTCCCAGTGTCCAGCCTGGCCTTGGGCACTGCCAGGGATCCAGGGGCAGCCACAGCTGCTCTGGGAATTCTGTGCCAGCCCTGCCCACCCTCAGGATAAAGAATTCCTTCCCAATATCCCTGGATCTAAACTCCAAGCTTAAGGCTCCACGTGACTCCAGTCTCCAAGCACCAAATGCCCATTTCCTATAACATGGAAGAATCCAGAATTTCTTGCTGCTGTTCCTGCCCAAGGAACGAGTTCATGTTTCTGGAATAGTTTTGCTGGGAATTTTTTCCCCAGTGCCTGGCAAAAGCAGTGACCCCCAGTGGGCTGAAGCTGTCCCAGTGCTGTGTGTGTGTCCTGTGGCTGTCAGTGCCTGTGTGTCAGTGTCAGCAGGGCAGTTCCTACTCCCAACTCCTCTTTACATCTCAGCATTTCTTTCTTCCAGTCAGTGGCAGTGGAAGAGGCAATGCTGCAGTGCCTGGCGCTCCTCCTGGGCTGCATCCAGCACTTACACTCCTTCCCAAAGGTCTCCATGCCCTGCTCAGGCAGGACCCAGCTCTCTCTGAGTGAGGAGCCTCCTCCAGTTCTGTGCTTCACTTTCCCTCAGCAGATGAGTGTGCAGTGTTTCAGTGAGTCAGTGTTTGCTAAGGGGTGCCAGCACCAAAACAAAAGCAGAGGGAAGAGTTTAGCATTAGATTTTTTATCTAATCCTATTGCCTGTGTGAGGAGCGTGCCTGGAATTGCAACTTGGGCACAGCTCTAGTGAGTTATTTTTGTCTTTTGCTTATCTGGAACTTCTAGAGTTCTAGAGTAAATTGTTTCTTCTACTTCTAGAGTAAATCACCTGTTTTGGTCATAATTTGGTTGTAATTTGGTCATAATTTTCAGATTTTTTTAAAAAGCAAACACTTGGATGGGAAATATCCCTACACATCATTGTAATCTTTGATTCCAGGTAGGAGAGAGGTGGCAGCTTCCTTCCTTTGCCCAAAATCCCCCAGGATGGGCTGAGGGGAGGAATTGTCTGCCAAGGCCAAAGCAGAGGCTTTGGGAGCTGGGGAATGGGGCAGGAAAGGTTTGCTCTGGAAAAGCTTCAGGGAGCACAGAACTGCAGGGTCCTTCCCTCCGGGGTCACATGCTCTGCTTGTCTCAAGGGGAGAAGTTCTGATGAAAACCTTGGATTGTAATCCCTCAATATCCCAAGTCCTGTTGTCTTTCTGTCAAAAAGGCACAATCTGGGCCAAAACAACTCCATGTCTGCCATGAGGGGTTTTGTAGCAAATATTGTATATAGTGAATATTGTGTACAGTGAATATTTTGTAGCAGATTTTGTGTGTAGTGAATATTGCTCTGCTCTGTGAAATGCTGTCATTCCTATCTAACATTATGGATGTGGCTGCTGTAACATCTCAAATCCTTGTTGGTCTGTTTGGATTTAAATACCAGGGTAACAATTTCTCTGCTTTTAAGGTAAGGCATTCCTTGTCCTGCACCCCAGGAATGAGAAAAGCCTTGGGGTGTTGAAGGTAATTTGTAAAAGTTGTAACTGCACCACTTAATTAGTGGCTTGTCTTCATTTTTTTCTGTCTCACTCAGAGCCAGGATTAAAAACACAAAGGAAACAAATTTTATTGTGTACGAGCTTAATTGTTTATTAAATGTTGTCTAAAATACAGAGAGATCTGCAGCACTTCTAGCTACCAACTAAAAGCAGACAAACCAGAAGTGAATCAAGCTACTTACAAGGTCTTTTAAAATTAAACAATCCAATTTAACACCTATATTATTTATACTTTTAACCCAATAACTAAACTCCTGTAACCCACAGTACAATACTAACTATCCAACCAAAAATTACTACTTAAAATCATGAAAAAAAAAACAAAACAAAAAGAAACAACACCCAAAATCCTCCATCTTGTCCCATACCTATTACTATATTGTAAAAACCTCAAATTCCAAACCCTTCACCGTGTGAAATCACTTCTATTCCAACTACACACTCATAACTTTTACTCTATCACTCAAATTTAAAAACCTTCTCCAGGGCCTCAAGTCAAAACCAGTATTCTCCTAGGAGTCAATATCAAAAAGCACAAAAATGTTTCTGAATTCCAGCATTGTGTCTTTGGGATTGCAGCACAGGAGTGGGAGCTGTGGCTGTGCAGGATCAGAGCAAGGCTGTGCTGGGAATGCTTTGGCTGTTGAAAAATCAGCAGAATTTATTCAGCTGGTTTCCAGTAGGACTGTGGGAGATGCTGGCTCTTCCTCCCAGCACATCTTTGTTTCCTGCTGGCTGACCCAGCAGTGATGTACATGGGATTTTTTTCATCTCCAGAAATGCTCCATGCAGTGTCAGCACTATAAACTAGGTTTGGTTTTCTTAACACACAGAAAAAATCCTTTCACAGAACACTGACCCAGCACACCAGCTTGGCTGGGGGGGAATAGTGTGTTAAAATGTCTGTGGTAAACTTACATTCTTATTTAAATGTCTCTTTAATTCCAACTTCCCTGAGAACTGATTCTCTCTTTAACGATGCTGATCTCAGTTTTCATTGAATTTAAAACTGAGGAGCATTAATGAAATAAAGCTGAGACCTGGGCCACAAGGATCAGCTTCCCTTTTGAAACTTTCATCCCTGTGTCCAATGGGTTTGAATCACTTCAGTTTATTTTTTTTGTTTTTTATGCATTTTTCTCATTTGGGTCAGTGCATGAGGAGTTTTACATGAAAACTTCCTGTGGTTTGTAGACTGTGATTTTCTGAAGAACCATGCAAATACTTCCAAGATTAACTGTTTCAATTTCACCTGTACCATATTTGCATGGAAAGATAGCAGTTTTTGAAGTTTACTGTTTTCAGTGAAAATCCTCAGTGGTTATAGGTAAATTTTCCCTTTTTTCACTGTAATGCTGAGGAGTTCAGATGAAAAATTCCAGGTTATGTAACGAAATTCCAGACAAGAGTTGGATTTGTGTTAATAGGTGTTAATGCAGTGAAAAAATCTTGAGGAAAATATTATGGTGGTATATATTATTTATATTCTAATTTTTTCAGGATATTGAAGAAAAACTGACTTATGTATGAATGAATACTCTCTGTCCATGATTCATCCCAAAGACATTCCTTAAGGATTTCAGTCTCCTGTATAAACCAGCCCTGAAGGTTCTTTAGTAAATCAGCACTAATTAGCAAGTGGAATTTATTAAGAGTTGCTGTTATGAGAGCTCAGAGGGCAGATTTGTGTGTGGAATTTAATAATTCATTTAATAAATGAATTCCATAAACCAACAAACTAAATAAAACAGAAGTGACTGTTCAGATAAAGCTTTGTCCATTTTTCAGAGTCCCATTTAAAGGTTTTCTGCTTTCCTAATCCTTTAGTAGATAAAAATAGGAAAACAGTAGGTGGCTCACAGACCCTGGGAATGAACCTGAAACATCTGCATTTGGCAGGAGTGTGAGTTTGAGGGGTCCCCAACCACTGGCAGGTGTTGTCCCCTCACAGGGAGCTCTTTGGGGCCATCAGTTCTGATTCCCAGAGTGGATGTTTACGTCTGTTTGCCTTTTTTTAATCCAGGAGCTGAGAGAAATCCATAACAAACAGCAGCTCCAGAAGCAGAAGAGTTTGGAAGCTGAGAAGTTGAAACAGAAGGAACAGGAAAGGAAAACAGTGGAGCTGGAAAAGCAGAAAGAAGCTCAGAGGTAAGAAACTGCTTTAATGGAGCCCTAAGTGGAACACCTCCCCTGGCATCTCCTGGAAATATTCCTGTGTGCCCAAACCTTCCAGGGGTGCAGATGAGGTTTGTGTCCTCTAGTGCCACCCTAATGCTTGGGAAGTGAATTGCTTGGACAGCAGCAGGAATTTCCCCATGGAAAGGCTGCTCAGGCCTTGGCAGGGGCTGCCCAGGGAGCTTTGGAGTGCCCAGCCCTGGAGGTGGCACCTGGAGGTGGCACTCAGTGCTCTGGGCTGGGGACAAGGTGGGCATGGGGCACAGCTGGGACTGCCTGGGCTGGGAGGGCTTTTCCAGACTCTGGGATTTGGGAATTCCATGAATTGGTTTTTCCCCTCACACTGTTTTTAATCAGGAATTCACATTCCTGATCAAAATTCCAGGAATGTGAATTCCTGATCAAATTTCCAGGAATTCACGTTGTCCTTGGACAAAGTCTGTTCTTTGTAGCACACCAAGTGTGTGAGGAGCTGCTGCTTCTCAGGAATTTGTCTCTGATTCTGAAGGAATTCCAGGGGTGGAATAGGCCATGGAGCACACTGGGCATCCTTCAGATCTTCAGTTATCTGTACTGGGGCAAATTGTTTCCAGCAGAGAATATTTATCCATTTCTTGATGTCTTATCCTCTGGTGGAGGGGAAGGAGTTGTTAACTCTGGCAGTTTGGAATGGGAAATATTCCAAGTAATTCTCTGGAGTGCTGTATAAACCTTGGAAATGCTTCCTCTCAACATGAGGAAAGGATGGCCACGTGTTCTGATTCCTGCTTTTCTCTTTCTGATTTGGCTTTTTGGAGTCTTACCTTGGGTTGGATCTTTAAGGTCCCTTCCAAGCCAAAGCATTCCATGAGTTTGTGATTTCTGGGAATCATTCCCCAGTGCAAGGAGATGCTGGGGAGTGGTTGACAACTCACCAAAATAAAGTTAGGGCATGAAAAGTAAGGATCATGTGTTGATACAAGAACAATTTCCTAGCAACTGCAATGAGATGCAGAAAACAAACAGTAGCAACAACAATATTAATAACAAATAGTATAAGAAACTGAATTATTCACACAGAAAAGCTCCCTGATAATATTAGACAATATTAGATGTCTCCCTCTGCCACATTTTCTCGAAGAAATGCCCTCTCCCTGCAAGAGAGAATCCCTTCCTCCTGCCCCCAGCAATAACATCAGGTGGATCTCAGCCATGCCCCTCCTGGCTACTGCAAAAATTAACCCTGTCTTGTTTGGAGCCAGGACAGAATAAAATTATTTTCTCAGATGTGCTGTTTCTAAGACCTTTATAAAGACAAATTACCATTAAAGACTAGAAAAACGTCTGGCTTTAGGAGGGTTGTGTTTTGCTGGGAGACTTCCATTAGTTCTGTGCACTGAATTTGTTCTGTAGCTAAATATCCAATCCACTTTGTGCCAGCAGGCTAGGCAAAGTTCATCAGCCATTAATTGATGTGAACAATTCTATAGAAAATTTTAAAAAATACTGCAGATTATAGTGATTTATACCAAATGATGATAGCATCTTCCTACCTGTTTTGGTGGCAGTGATAAAAGTGTGCCACACACATTTTTTGTTTGACTAGGACTGCTAGAATGAAGGAAAAATATCTCTTATGGAAGGCATGGGTAATTGCAGCTCATAAAATCCTCTGTTAAATGGGCTGTGCATCACACAAGGATAGGCAGGCAATCTCCTTTTAGCCCATCTCTCTGTCCCCTGTTCCCTTCCTCTTCCCATCCCCCTGCCAGGAATAAACATCTGGGCTTCGTGTGTGCTTCGGGTTAAATCCAAGGATTAATGTATATTTAAATTCCTAACAATACATCAGTGTGTTTGGCAAGATTGAACACTTGGTGCTGGAGATGACCCAAAAACTTTGGTGGCTTTGGTTTGGAGTGGCTCTAACCCCTCAATGTCCCCCAGGAGGGTCCAGGACCGGGACAAGCCACGGCTGGAGCGGGGACAGCCAGAGGAGGAACCACAGTGGCAAAAAAAACCCCAGGAAGATGACAAGCAAAAAAGGGAAGAGCTACCCAAGAAGAAGGAAAGTGAGGATAAGGGGAAACAGGAGATGCAGGAGAAGCTGAGCAAACTCTTCCAGCCCCACCAGGAGCCCAACAAGCCTGGCCAGGCTCCATGGTCCAATGCAGGTAGGGTCCAACAGCAGGGACTGCTCTGGGACAGCTCAGCTCTCTTTCCTTTCCCCATTTAACACAGAACAAGGGCTGGGTTCTCAGTCTTGTTAAAGTAAATAATGCATGGATTGTTGTGATTTATTGTATTTAAATTTGTATGTATTTAAAGTAAAAAAATGCACGGAGCTCCAGACTCCAAAATGGTTCTGTTAGGCATCGCTGTTCTTGCCCTGGTGTTCAGCAAAGGGGGAAGAACAGACCTGAGACTGGAGGGCAAGGGAAGGGGAATCTCAACTGGAATGGGAATCTCAGCTGGAAGGGGAATCTCAGCTGGAAGGGGAATCTCAGCTGGAATGGGAATCTCAGCTGGAATGGGAATCTCAGCTGGAAGGGGCTGCATGCAAGATATCAAAAACTATTTCTGTGTTTTTATTTTGGTGTGGGATACACACTTTGGGCTTTTTCAGAGCAGGAACAGTATGTTGTTTAGTCACCCTTTTCCTTTCCTGCCTTCCTTTGTTCACTGGACAAATGACCTGAAATCCAAGATTTTATCCCCTTTTTCTGCTCTCACAGTCAATTTCTGCTGAGAGCTTTTTCCATGCATTATATCCTGATTTTTGCCTGTATTGGGAATCTTAAGTGGCTTGGATACACAAAAGAACTGTTTGGGAATGTAAAACTGGTTTAAATATTTGTCCAAAGGATTCCATCACTTTTATGACTAAATCCTGCCCGGAGGGGCTGGATCTTTAAGGTCCCTGGCAGTGTCCAAGGCCAGGTTGGGCACTGGGGCTTGGAGCCCCCTGGGACAGTGGAAGGTGTCCCTGCCATGGCACTGGGTGGGCTTTAAGGTCCCTCCCCACCCAGGCCATTCTGTGTTTCTTTGATTTTCCCTGCTGTTTAGAGGAGAAAACAATAAGAAAATGATACTTAAATAATCAATTTTTATATTTCCCTCGTGTAAAAAGGGGATAAGGTACTTCTGCAGACCCTGCCAGGTTTGGTGATTCCTGTCTCCACTTCCACCCCATTTTCCCATTTTTAAAAATCACCTGGTTTGATTTCTTCTCTCTGTATCTGTGTGTTTGTTTCCTTTGCTCAGAGAAAGCTCCTCTAACCATTTCTGCTCAGGAGGATGTAAAAATAGTGTATTACAGAGCTCTGTATCCTTTTGAATCCAGAAGCCACGACGAGATCACCATCCAGCCTGGAGACATTGTCATGGTAAGCAGGGATTGGGATTTTCCTTGGGAAATCCTTCAGCTTCTGCCATGCCTGATTCCACTTGTATATGGCAAGAAGGGAAACTTCAAATCCCAAAAAATTTGGTTGCAAGTGTGTTGATAGAAAATAATTTGCAGTTTTTCAGGGATGTGTTCAGTGTGTTGTGTCAAACTCTGGAGCAAGGTTTGATTTTGTGTCTCTAAGTTATAATTCCCTGGTTAATGGCTGCAGGGATTAAGTGGATATTAATACTAATTAATCATTAGTATGTTCTTAATATGCAGAATGAAAATTCCTGGGGGAATTCTTAAATATTTTTCACTGGGAGAAGTGTATTCCCAACAGTGTTCTACCCAACAAAATTGATTTTGAGAGCTTTTACGTTTTAGCTCAGTTTAGTAACAGTGGATTTTGGAAAAATACACTTTATAGACTCCCCTAAATTATAATTATTATTATTTTTAAAAAAACTATTCTGGGAAATTGAACCTTTTGGGGTTGGTTTGGCTATTTATTTATTGGGTTTTTGTGACCTTGGAATGGGCTTCTGGAAATTGCAAAGTGAATCCTGGCTCAGTGTCACTGTTGGGGCTCTGAGTGAGGGTACAAAAGGCTGTAAAGCTGCAGCAGGAAATGCTGAAATGTTGGAGAGGAGACTCTGGAGGCTGCTGGGAAATGCTGGGAAATGTTTGTTTTCCTGGGAAATGGGGTTTACAGGTCATTCTGTGGGCAAGGCTGATCACTCTTAGGCAGACTTGCTGGAAAAATCACAATTTTCCCAAAAGCTGTGATTTTAAGAAGCATTTAACACATTTTTAAGTAGAGATTTGCAGTGAAAATAACATTTTTTCCTCAAAATATGTGGTTCTAGGCAGTTCTGCACATATTTATCCCTGTTATTGCAGGGAAAAAACCATTTTTCCTAAAACGTGTGATTCTGAGGAACGCTGAAATAATTTTTAAAGAGAGATTTGCAGGAAAATAACATTTTTCCCAAAATACACAATTCTAAAGAGCACTGAAATAATTTTTAAAGAGAGATTTGCAGGGAAATAAAATTTTCCCCCAAAATATATGATTCTAAAGAACACTACACATGTTTTAAATAGACACTTTGAGCCCATCTGAGTTATCTGTTGTTTTTGGAGTGGATTTTAACCCTGTCAGCCCCAGCAGAGTCACTGCTGTCCGTTGCCTTTATTTAAGTTGTTTTGCCCATAATTAAAGCAGGATCCTGGGGGCTCTGCTGCCCTGCAGGAAGGGTTTGAGGGGCTGGTCAGTGCTGTAACCCTGCCTTGCTTTGCATCCCTGCTTGCCCTGGAGGTGACAAGGGTAAGTGCTGCCAGGGAAGCTCCATTCCATCCCCACACTTGGTTCCCTTGGGTTTGAACCCACCGGGGGTCAAATTAACAAACCCCAGCTCGTTATCAGAAGTAATTCACACACCCTGGAGCAGGGTTTGCTTTTGATGCTGCATTTGGCTCCTCCCTCAGCCCTGCCGTGTTTGTCCTGTGCTTCCAAAGGTCCCAGTGGTGCTTTTCCTTGGAAAAGAGCAATCTGTGAGCTCAGGGTTCAGGTGAGGTGACATCAGTGCAGCTGCAGTGGAGCTGAACTCCAGCTGGGAGATTCCTGTCCCACCAAATCCCTGCTCCTGGGACAGCTGTCCTCACACAAAGGGAGATTTCCCACACTGCAGCTCAAATTCGGAGCCATTTTGGAACAGTGGTCCTGGCATGGAGGGAAGGAGGTGCCACCAGAGACCTGGGATGGATCCCAGTCCTGGGCTGGAATCCTGGCTGGAATGCTGGATGGAATGCTGGATTGGAATTCTGGATGGAATCCTGGAATGGAATACTGGGATGGAGTAGGGATGGAATCCTGGAATGGAATCCTGGCTGGAATCCTAGCTGGAATCCAGGCTGGAATGCTGGATGGAATGCTGGATTGGAATTCTGGATGGAATCCTGGGATGGAATACTGGGATGGAGTAGGGATGGAATCCTGGAATGGAATCCTGGCTGGAATCCTAGCTGGAATCCAGGCTGGAATGCTGGATGGAATGCTGGATTGGAATTCTGGATGGAATCCTGGGATGGAATACTGGGATGGAGTAGGGATGGAATCCTGGAATGGAATCCTGGCTGGAATCCTAGCTGGAATCCAGGCTGGAATGCTGGATGGAATGCTGGATTGGAATTCTGGATGGAATCCTGGGATGGAATACTGGGATGGAGTAGGGATGGAATCCTGGAATGGAATCCTGGCTGGAATCCTAGCTGGAATCCAGGCTGGAATGCTGGATGGAATGCTGGATTGGAATTCTGGATGGAATCCTGGGATGGAATACTGGGATGGAGTAGGGATGGAATCCTGGAATGGAATCCTGGCTGGAATCCTAGCTGGAATCCAGGCTGGAATGCTGGATGGAATGCTGGATTGGAATTCTGGATGGAATCCTGGGATGGAATACTGGGATGGAGTAGGGATGGAATCCTGGAATGGAATCCTGGCTGGAATCCAGGCTGGAATCCTGGGCTGGAATCCTGGGCTGGAATCCTGGGATGGATCCCAGTCCTGGAATCCTGGCTGGAATGGGGCTGGAATCCTGGGATGGAATCCTGGCTGGAATCCTGGCTGGAATCCAAGCACAGAATTCAGGAGTTGTCAGCTGTGGCTCTGAAGTACAGATGAATAAATAAAATCAATCTCCCACACACTGTAATCCACTGCCGAGGTGTACATTTAAAATCTGGTTGTATTTTGGAAAAAAAATAATCTGGGATTGTTGTTGGGATTTGTGGATGGTGGGTGTAAAAATTTAAGGAAATTGAAACAAAATAGCTTAAAAAGATTCTTAGGAATTTGTTTAAACTTTCAGTATGGTGCTGCAAAACCAGATGTGGCTTGTATTTTGGATGAAGAAGAAACCAGAGCTGAGATGGATTATGAAGTTTAAATTTTCCTTCAAAGTGCCTTTTCATGAGTGTGTATAGAGAACTTAATTGGGTTAATAGAACTTAATTGGGTTAATAAGCAGAGATGTCATAGGCAATTTTAAAATTATTGCACCTTCAAATCCTCTCCTGAAGAGGCACTCATTGGATGGGTCCAAAACCTTTTGGTTGGGTATTTTTTCCTTATGCCTGGAGAATCCCAGTGGTTTCTGTAAGCCTGTGTCTCACCTCCAAGCTGCTCTTTTTAGAGCATCTCCACATCCCAGATTTGCCTTTGCAGTGCTGTTTGTGTCCTCTGTGTGTGGTGGTTGCAGTTCCTGCCCCGTGGGGTGGCTGATCCCTGTGTGGATGGTTCAGCCCCGGTGTTTTAATCCCTTTTTCCCTGATCCACCCTCAGCTCTGCCCTTCCCTGTCCCGTGCTGCTGCTTTCCCATCTCTGCTGCAGTGGAAATTTTGCTCTGCACTGCAGGAAAAGGTCAAGCAGAAAGTGCTTTTATTTCTGGGATTGTCTTGGGCTGCCAGGGGCTGAGAGATGAGGAGGGGGCCCCAAAAACCGCAGGATAAGGGATTGGTTTGCACCAGAGGGGGAGGGTGGATGCAAATTCCAGTGGAAGGCACAGAGTCAACAAATGTCCCAGGCACAGGAATTTGTCAGCAGCTCCTCTGAGGATCCAGGGACAGGGATCCATCCATGCCCTGAGCTGAGCCCCAGCTGGGCAGCAGGAAAGGGATTGGGATTGGGATTGGGATTGGGATTGGGATTGTGTCCCTGTGTCCCCTCAGGTGTGAGCCCACCTGCAGAGCTGCCCCAGCCCTGTCCCAGCACAGGGAGGAGCTGGAGCTGCTGCAGAGAGCCCAGAGGAGGCAGCAGGATGAGCAGAGGGATGGAGCAGCTCTGCTGGGAGGAAAGGCTGGCACAGCTGGGATTGTTCAGCCTGGACAGGAGAAGCTTTGGGCTGAGCTCAGTGTGGCCTTGCAGGGCCTGAAGGAGCTGCAGGAAACATGGAGAGAGACAATTCCCAAGGGATCCAGGGACAGCACACAGGGAATGGAGGGACAGCACACAGGGAATGGGGGGACAGCACACAGGGAATGGAGGGACAGCACACAGGGAATGGCTTTGAACTGCCAGAAGAAAGGCTTATATTGGATATTAGGAAGGAATTGTTCCCTGGGATGGAATTCCCAGATTTGCTGTGGCTGCCCCTGGATCCCTGGCAGTGCCCAAGGCCAGGTTGGACATTGGGACAGTGGGAGGTGTCCCTGCCATGGCAGGGGTGGAGCAGGACAGGTTTTAGGGTCCCTTCTGACCCAAACCATTCCATGTTTCTGTGGTTTCAGTATGGAAAAAAAAAAAAAAAAAAACAAGCAACCATTGTCAAGCCCTCTTGCATTGCAAAAAGTTCATTCCTGCGGAGGAGATGGGTTGTTTTCAGTAAAATTTCCATTTGCAGGGTGTGTTTGTTAACTCTCTGACTTCCTGTGTCTGCAGGTGGATGAAAGCCAGACTGGAGAGCCAGGGTGGCTTGGTGGAGAACTGAAGGGGAAAACTGGATGGTTCCCTGCAAACTATGCCGAGAGAATTCCAGACAGTGAAGTTCCAGCCTCTGCCAAGGCCGTGGCTGAGCCCCCTGCTGCTCCCAAAGTGTCTGTGCAGGAAAGCTCCACTGCCCTGGGAGCCCCTGCCCCTCCAGAGGCTCCTGCAGCAGCCAACAACTGGGCAGACTTCAGCTCCACGTAGGTGTGGGTGCTGCTGAGCCCCTCAGTGGGTGGGGTCCTTTGGAGCTGGCACTGAGCACGGGGGCCAGGGTGCAAACTGAAAATCCCTTCTGTGGAGTGAAAGATGCTTTCTGTAGGAACCAGTTCAAATTGCAGCCCTGTGGGACTTGGGGCTGCTCCCATCACACCTGCCTGGGCACAGCATGAGCAGGGACAGCCCCAAGGGAGATGTGGGCATGGGGGAACCCCAAGGTGTTCACTCCCCTTGGAATCACTGAATCCCAGACTGGTTTGGGTTCAGCGGGACCCCAAATCCCACCCAGAGCCACCCCTGCCATGGCAGGGACACCTCCCACTGTCCCAGTGTCCAACCTGCCCTTGGGCACTGCCAGGGATCCAGGGGCAGCCACAGCTGCTCTGGGCACCCTGTGCCAGGGCACAATTCCCTCCTCATCTCCCACTTAAATTTCCTCTTTTTCAGTGGGAAGCCAATCCCTGTGTGCCCTCCACTCCTCTTCGAATGAAAATCCCTCTCCAGCTCTCCTGGAGCTCCTTCAGATACTGCAACCTCCTAAAAATCCCTTTCTCCTACATTAATTGCCACCAAGCCTTATTGAAGGCTAACAGCTTGTTTGGTTGAGAGACAATCTGTATTTGTTGGTGTCTAAGCAGCCTAAGGATTTATTGTTATGTGTAATATGCTGATGGCAGAGATGACATGAAAAAGTGATTTAATCCCTGATCACAGCATTAGTAAAAGTAATGGAATTTGAGCACATGCCCTACCCTGGATGTCTTAACTCAGTACACTGGGCACTTCTATCAACTGCAATTCCTTATCTTTTGGCCATGAAATCCATATTGATAAACTGATATCTCAATAGGAGGCCCTGGCACAGGGTGCCCAGAGCAGCTGTGGCTGCCCCTGGATCCCTGGCAGTGCCCAAGGCCAGCTTGGACACTGGGAGCAGCCTGGGACAGTGGCACTGGATGGATTTTAAGGTCCAAACCATTCTATGATTCTGTGTCTAAAGGAAAGGGATGTGAGAGGTCAAGGACGTGCAGGGGGGAAGATTTCAAAACAGTTTTGGAAAGAATAATTAATTACTTTTATTTCTCTTTCCACTGTACATAGAGCAGCCTGCACTGCTTGCACTTCTGTTTGTTGGGACATAGCTGGGAACTGAAATAAAAACCTGTCTTTTAGTGGCAAGGACAAGGAGTTTGGGGGTTGTCTTTGAAGGTAAAGTTGTGGTTAACCAGAGTTCAGTTGCACTGCTGCACCTGGAGTTCAGGTGCTCATGGATACTCACAGAAAAGAAATTAATGTAGAATATTGAAATATTTATTCTTCGTGACTTTTTTTATTCCTACTGTTAAAAACAGCAGGAATGACATCTTTCTTTTCTTTTTTTCTTTGCAGCTGGCCGTCAAACAGCAGTGAGAAGGCAGAGAGTGATAACTGGGATGCCTGGGCAGCTCAGCCCTCCCTGACCGTGCCCAGCGCGGGGCAGCTCCGGCAGCGCTCAGCCTTCACCCCTGCCACTGTCACAGGCTCCTCCCCGTCCCCTGTCCTGGGCCAGGTCAGCTCTGGGCTCACCCAAATCTTCTGAGCCACCACAAAGGCTTGGAGAGCAAAGTGTGAACCTTGCCAGTGCATTAAAACACTCACCTGACATAGGGAGAGGGGTGACAGGGAGAGTCCCAGCTGCAGAGCTGCCCCAGCCCTGTCCCAGCACAGGGAGGAGCTGGAGCTGCTGCAGAGAGCCCAGAGGAGGCAGCAGGATGAGCAGAGGGATGGAGCAGCTCTGCTGGGAGGAAAGGCTGGCACAGCTGGGATTGTTCAGCCTGGACAGGAGAAGCTTTGGGCTGAGCTCAGTGTGGCCTTGCAGGGCCTGAAGGAGCTGCAGGAAACATGGAGAGAGACAATTCCCAAGGGATCCAGGGACAGCACACAGGGAATGGAGGGACAGCACACAGGGAATGGAGGGACAGCACACAGGGAATGGCTGTGAACTGAGAAATTACAGGTTTAGATGGGATATTAAAAAGGAATTGTTCCCTGGGAGGGGCTGGGATGGAATTCCCATATTTGCTGTGGCTGCCCCTGGATCCCTGGCAGTGCCCAAGGCCAGCTTGGACACTGGGACAGTGGGAGGTGTCCCTGCCATGGCAGGGGTGGCACTGGGTGGGATTTAAGGTCCCTCCCAACCCAAACTATTCTATGGATCTTTGATCCATTGGCAACATCTGGGGCAGGATTTCACACAGAGCACTTTCTGCCTTGCTGGTCTGGGGTGGCTTTTTTAGATTTTGGTGGTCCAGGTTTGAGTCACTTCCTTTCTTGACTCCCATGACAACCTTCACTCCCCTGTGGGTTAAGTGGAATAGAAATGGCAAAGCTTCCCAGCTGAATTCTGTCCCTCTGTTCAGGCATTTCCTTTTCCTCAGTGGAACAACAAACTGTTCTTGGAGCTCATGTGTTCTGGGAAATGCTAAATATCTACCCCAGAGCAAAAAGAAATTGCAATGTGCCATCAACAATGTGCAGCAAAGCATCATTTTCCCTAAAATGGACTCTAAGTCCTGCCAAAGCAGCTTCACAAGGGTTTATTTCATGTACATCTTAAGTAAAAGTAATTAATTTAATCTTGATGCGTTGATGATGTGTGAACAGACAGAAATGCAGGAGGACTGTAAACATTTCTGGAATTACTCTGGAAGTTTAACTGCTGCTTTAGTTGAGCCAGAGTCTGTATTTGTTGCTGTCTCAGCAGCCTAAGGATGCAATTCCTGCAGCAGCTTTCTTGCTGAAGCTGGAGCATGACTGACTCCTCTCTCCTTTTCTGAAGGGTGAAAAAGTGGAGGGGCTTCAAGCCCAGGCTCTGTATCCTTGGAGAGCAAAGAAGGACAACCACCTGAACTTCAACAAGAATGATGTGATCACTGTGCTGGAGCAGCAGGACATGTGGTGGTTTGGGGAGGTGCAGGGCCAGAAGGGCTGGTTCCCCAAATCCTATGTGAAGCTCATTTCAGGCCCCATCAGGAAATCCACGAGGTATTTTATTTGCTTTTCCTCTCCTTTACTTCTCTGCTGGGGTGAAAGGAAATAGGAAGAGCTGCACACTTGAATTTTAAAGTTCTGCTCTGTTAGAGTGCCCTTGTTTTTATCTGGAGGGTTTTGACTTCCAATCCTGAGAATTTGTGTCAGCAAGAAGAAAACTGACCTCAGTTCTCCTTGTGCCTCATTAACAAAAGATTAATTAACCTTCTTAATTTTATGTGACTTGCAATTGAAAAATGAGTGTGTTGGACTTTCTGAAGTACAGCTCTAAGTCAGAGCTCCTCTCTGCCCAAAATTAAAAGGTATTCCTCAAATCTAAGTCACTACTCATTATTCTTGGAGGATTAAACATTAAAAATCCCATTTTTTGTAATGTGAAGGCAACATTAGTGTTAGGAATACAAATGAGAATGATTTTAGATAATTTTTTTTCCTGAGGAAAAAGAGGAGATGCAAAAATTCTGTATTTTAAGTCACTTGCTTAAATGTGACCATGACATACCACTGGATTCAAAACTTTATTTTGCACATTTACTGTGTCTTCCTTTAAAACCCAGGGAGTTACTTGGGGTTGCACGTGCATTTTGGAGTTTGAAATCTAATAATAATTTTTCTGAAGAGATTGAATTTCTTAAATAACCATTATTTTCTTCTAAAGCATGGATTCTGGTTCCTCAGAAAGCCCTGCTAGTCTGAAAAGAGTAGCATCCCCAGCAGCCAAGGCAGCGATGTCAGGGGAAGGTGAGTCCTGGCTGGCCCTGGCAGCCTCTTGCTCTGGCACTGAACACAAGAATTCTGCTTTTTACCAAAATCAGGAGTCAGATTGTGCTGTTCAAATCCATGTGCAGATCAGTTTGCCTCTAGAATAATTTACAATTATTATTATTAGAGTAACAGTTATTGTATATTGTGTATGGAGAAGGAATAATTTCCCATATCACACAAGATATGAAAATATTTTTTGTAGTTTGTACTTTTCCCAATATTTCTATTTTTTTTCCCTTATTTTGGTAACATTTTCTGATGTAGAATGAGTTTTCACAGAGGGCCCAATAAGCACCATGTGTCCATGGTGTCAGGAATTGGTAAATATTTTAATTTCCCCCAAAGCTCATTCCCAATGTTTCATTAAAGCTCTTAATGAAGGCAGTGACAGTCCCTTAGAGATCAGCACAAGAATTCTGCTTTTTGCCAAAATCAGGAATCAGATTGTGCTGTTCAAATCCATGTGCAGATCAGTTTGCCTCTAGAATAATTTACAATCATTATTATTATTAGAGTAACAGTTATTGTATATTGTGTATGGAGAAGGAATAATTTCCCATATCACACAAGATATGAAAATATTTTTTGTAGTTTGTACTTTCCCCAATATTTCTATTTTTTTCCCATTATTTTGGTAACATTTTCTGATGTAGAATGAGTTTTCACAGAGGGCCCAATAAGCACCATGTGTCCATGGTGTCAGGAATTGGTAAATATTTTAATTTCCCCCAAAGCTCATTCCCAATGTTTCATTAAAGCTCTTAATGAAGGCAGTGACAGTCCCTTAGAGATCCTTGTGGGCAGCTCCATTTTCAAGGTGGAGCCTGAGGCACAGACACAGAATTCACAAATATTTTTCTGGAGGGTTTTAAAAAGGGAATTCCTGGCAGTTGTCACCCTGCAGCTGGAGGGGAATGTCCCCACATGAGCTCTTAATCCCCTCCAGTGCAGAGTCAGGTTAATTAAATCACAGGCAGAGGAGATCAATTAATCTAAATGCAGGTTACAGGTGAACATTTGTGTATTGTCCTTACAATTTCTGACTGCAATTCCAGGTACAGTTTTAGGGACATTTACATTTAATTTGCATCTGGCATGAGCAGCACAGAAACTAAAAGGAGGGAACAGCAGAGAAAAAAGGAGATAATAAATTATTTCCAAGTACAGCTGCTCTTCCTTAGTAAATATTCCAGAGAATCCCAGCTGGTTTGGGTTGGAAGGGACCTTAAAAATCACCTTGTTCTGGTTTTCCTCATATTTGAGGAGAAGGAATTGTGGACATGCAGAATCCTGTCCCAGGTGGGAAATCTCAGGTGTGCTGTTTGTATTACAAAGGAACACAACTTTTGTGTAGACACTTCCAAAAAGCTGTGGTTTTGAGAAACAATAAAGCAGGGATTTCACATCTTCTGTTGAGAGCTTGAAGAAAAGTTCATGTGATTTTTAAGGTGCATCTCAAACTCTGAAAATTCCATCATCAACACAAACCAGAAACCACTGGGAAACATGTTTAATATCTAAATGAATGATTTATATACATTTAATTATAATAGCAAATTATATACACCCCCCCCTGAGGCAGCCTTTTGATAGATCCTATTCATTTCTGATAGATAGAATTTTATTCATTAAATATTGATATTTTGATGAGTAATAAAGAATAAATTTGCCTTTTGCCTAGCCCTGATGTGAAGGAGGTTTTGCAGAGGATCACTGGGGGTTTCTCAGGAGTTCTCCATGTGCTGTGTTTCCATTTTGCAGAGTACATTGCCATGTACACCTACGAGAGCTCGGAGCAGGGAGACCTCACTTTCCAACAAGGTGACCTGATCCTGGTGACAAAGAAAGATGGTGACTGGTGGACGGGAACGCTGGGTGATAAATCAGGAGTTTTCCCATCTAATTATGTGAGACTCAAAGATTCTGAGGTAGAGAAATGTTTTCTTTGGGGTTGTAGTGGTAGCTGCAAGGCAGGGCGTCCTAGGGGAAATGAAAATACATTGCAGATTTACTGACTGAGACTGGGAAGGAAAAACAATTACAATAACAATAACAGCTGCATTTTACAACTTAATATTTTAAATAACTTGGGGCATCTTCCATTAAAATAATGCCAACGTCAGTGGTGCACTTGGCAGGTTTTTAGACACTGATCAGGACAGCCATGATTGTTTTATTGCCCTGGTAAGTTTTTAATCCCTAAGCTGTATCTTACTGCCATTATTAAAAACCTCCAAAAATCTACACAATAATATTTCAGTCTGTTACATTTTTTCCCTATCATTTCTTGCAATCAAGAACCAGTTTTGCACCAAAACTTTGCTAACCACTGTGTTTATTTGACAGTTTTTGACTGAATAATAGAGATGTTTAATAGATGTTTCATCTCTTTTTATCTTGAAATAGTTCCATAGAACACATCCTTGTTTTTTGGGATTTTTTTCTTTTTTTTTAGGCATTCTAAAGAGAGATGTTCTGTCATTTATATGGCTTGAGAGGATAATTTATCTCCCAGTGGGAATTGTTTAGATTCAGAGTTGAGTACACGACTTGATGAGAAGGAATTCTGGTTTATATCTCTGGAATAGTGGGGGGGTTAAAGGTAAATAAATAAAAATCAGTGGATTTTGGGGAATCTGGATGGTAATGCACAAGAACACAGTGAAAGACTGCAACACAGAGCCTGAGCAGAGTCACTCCCTAAAACCATTGCTGCTGCTGGAAAAGCCAGAGGATAAAACCTGCAGTGAAACCTGCAGCTGCAGGAAACCTTTCCAGAGGAAATTTCTGCAGTGTCAGGAAATTCCAGCAACATCCTCTGGGCCAGGATGAAAAACCTTGTAGGTAGGGATGTTTAATATTGCAGTCCTTGGAGAGATGGGCTTGGGGCACTGCTGGCAAATCCTTGTGGAGAGCTCAGGTTCAGTTCTGAGTCCCCTTTTGTCAGAGAGCTCAGTTTGTGTTTCTGTCAGTGCCCTTCACCCAGAGCTGCTCCAAGTGCCCTTTTTGCTGGTGACAATCCCACCTTCAGCTCCAATCTTGATGAGAGAGGGAGGAAGAAGCCCAGAGCTGGTGGAGCCCCTGTTCCTGGGGTGTTGTTTTCATGCCAGGGTTCCTGTGCCTGCAGGACACAGAGCAGGCTCCAGGTGGGTGCCTGGGTTTTGCTCTCCAGCCTGCTCCCAGAGCCAGGTTTTGCAGAGGATTTCACAGTCCTGCTGTGCTTGGACAGCTGCCTGGGCCTGGAAAATGTCTGAAAAGAGAAATGATTTCATGTGTTCTGCACTATTGACAGGCCCAAAGAAAAGCAGGGGTGATCTTTCAGCAGTAAGGGCACAGTTTCTAGAAATTACTCAGAATCTCAATGGTTTCTACAGCAGAAGAATTTTTAAAATTTGTTCTTCTGTGCCAGGCTGTGCCCATTCACCTCAGGGTGCTAAAATAAACCATTCCTTGATCCTTCAAGCTTCAGTTTATTAAAAAAGGGGGAAAGTCTTTGTTCTTCAGAGGAACAATGGCCAGTTCTGAGGGTTTTCCTTAGGGGAGGTGAAGGGATACAGGATTTTATTCTGGACACTGGTGAGAATTCCCTCTGCAGGGATGGAGCTCAGGGGGGCTTGGAAACACAACAATTTCAAGACATCTGATTATAAAACTTTGCATGGGGGTTCAGAAAATAATCCATGGATGGATCAAGTTGGGATTTGAAGGGTCCTGCTGTTCAACACAATTGGCAAGTCCTTTCTGGGGTTTATTAAATTGACAAAGCAAGTTTTGCTCTGCTGGCTCAGGAGACTCCATCACTTGTCACAAAATGTCCTCAGGTGCTCAGTGAGTGTCCCACGTGTGCAGGGGGCCACAGAGCAGGGTCTGTCCTCACTGCTGGCTTTTCTCTCAGCAGAAGGAATAGGAAATGCTTCTCCATCTCCTGAGTGGGCCAGAAATGGGGACCATCCTAAATGCCTTATTTCTGAATTTAGTTATTTATTGAAGTGCTGTAGGACTTTTCCATGTGTTCCTTCTGCTTTTGCACCGAGGATTCAGAGAATCCTCAAAGACAATCCAGACTCAGTCTGGCCAAGGTGGATTTGAAGTTTCTATTTTAAAATCATCTCTGTTTCACAGTAAAGGCAATGTCCCAGCCTGTTTGGTCTGTCCATGTTTGCTTCTAATCCAGCAGCATGGATGCTGACCAAGGGATGTTTGGGTGGAGGGGTTGTCTGAAGGTCCAGGCACTTTCCTGAGGAGGGCAGAGGGCCAGAAACACTTCCCAGAGCAGAAGGAATTGCTGGCATCACCCAAACAATTCCCAGAGCAGAAGGAAATGTTGGAATCACCCAAACAATTCCCAGAGCAGAAGGAATTGCTGGAATCACCCAAACAATTCCCAGAGCAGAAGGAATTGCTGGCATCACCCAAACAATTCCCAGAGCAGAAGGAATTGCTGGCATCACCCAAACAATTCCCAGAGCAGAAGGAAATGCTGGAATCACCCAAACAATTCCCAGAGCAGAAGGAAATGCTGGAATCACCCAAACAATTCCCAGAGCAGAAGGAAATGCTGGAATCACCCAAACAATTCCCAGAGCAGAAGGAAATGCTGGCATCACCCAAACAATTCCCAGAGCAGCAGGAATTGCTGGCATCACCCAAACAATTCCCAGAGCAGAAGGAATTGCTGGCATCACCCTGTCAGTCCATGGGGCTGTCCAGGCCATGTCCCCCTGTCCCCAGAGCTGCACTGGGGTTTGTCCCTGGTCCCCTGTGGGGCTCTCCTGGGTCCCTGCCCTGTGACCCAGCTCACAGGGGTGCAGGGAAGGGTGAGGGGACAATCAAAAGGATGCAGGGAGGAGAGGAATGCTGCTCCTGGGGGATAGAACTGAAATAATCTGATAGTGATTAATCTGAAAGGAGCCTGAACATCAAGGCAAGCTGAAGATGAATCTGATAATCCATTTTCTAGGTGGCTCAGGACCAGCACACAGGTTTGAATGGATGGCCCTTTTCTCTCAGCCACTGAGCTGTTCTTTAGTTACTCCTCAGGTTCATTTCTGCCAGAATCCCCAAGGTTTCACTGCAGCAGTTGATAGGGAGAATATGGAGGAGGAAACTGTTCTTTTCCAGAGAGAATTTAGGATTCTGTGGAAACCTTCAGATGGTTTGATGTTGGCTCCAAGTTGGTAAGGAGGATCCTCAAGGTGAGGAGGGTCAAGCTGAGTGAGGTGGAAATGTTGAAGGCAAGAGGAATTTCTGGCTCCCCAGCATTTCTGACCACAGTGCAGTTTAGATTTAAGTTGCTCTTTTCCACCTCAGACCTCTTTTCTGCCGGACACAGAACTGGCAGTGGCCTGGGAGGAAACTGCAGGAATTATTTAGAGGGCAGGAACTGATGTCAGGTTTTCCAGGATTTCTTGTGGCTGTTCAAAGGTTTTGCTTCCCCAATCCCTTGGATTCTGATGTTCATCCCTCACCTCACCCTGTCTGAGCACAGAGAATTTCTCAGGAATATTTGCAATCCAGCTGTTTGGAGGGATGAAAACTTCTATTATTGTTTCATCTCAGCTCCACAGAATTCCCATTCTGTAGATAGATGGATTTGCAATTACAAATGGGATCTACTTTGGAATTATAGATGGGATCTACTTTAGAATTACAAATGGGATCTGCTTTGGTATTTGCAGCCCATGAAAGGCAATAAAAGCCTGCATTTCTGCATTAACAAATCATTCACTTCATGCTTGGTATTTATTCCCAGATATGTAAAATATGAAGGATTTCTTTAAGAACAGAATTTCCTGTGAGTTTTTGACTCCCATGATTGTTGAGTGTGTTGAGTGCAGCTTTGTAAATCATTTTCATGGACTGGAGAAAGAAACCTGAGTGCTAAACTTGCATCTTGTTCTCCATTTCAAGGCTCCAGGAGCAGCTGGGAAAACGGGAAGCTTAGGGAAGAAACCTGGTGAGTCAAATATTGTGACAGCACCTTCTCTCTGTTCTTCAATGGTCAATTCAATGGCAACAAAACCTGTTCCAGGAAAACAGAGTATGTTTGCTCTTGGTCACCTTGGAGTAATTTGCACTGATGAAAAGCATTATAAAATAACTGGAATAAATGCAGTTAATAAATAATGTATCTGTAATAAAAGAATTCATCCTCTAATCATTCTAGCGTGTCAGTCACTAAATAACATGTAGCTAGAGACTAAAAATCTGCAAAAGTGAATGCAAACTTCCTGATGGATTGCTCAGCACAAGAGTGGGAGCCATTCCCCCTTGTCCTGGCTGTCCAAGCCTTGTCCAGCTCCCTCTCCAGGTTTCTTAGCTGTGAAAGCAGAAGACAGGAGAAGGAATTTCTTACTCAATCCAGCAGGTGCTGGCAGCAGAGTTTAAGGAGAGAAAAACCAAGAGCAGAGTCAGTGCTGGGTGAGGGCAAAGCCAGGGAGTTGTTGGGCCAGGAACAAGGCTCTGCTGCTGGAAAGGGCAGGGCTGGATGGGATCTTGGGAGTTAGGAATTGTTCCCTGGGATGGAATTCCCAGAGCAGCTGTGGCTGCCCCTGGATCCCTGGCAGTGCCCAAGGCCAGGTTGGACACTGGGACAGTGGGAGGTGTCCCTGCCATGGCAGGGGTGGCACTGGGTGGGATTTGAGGTCCCTTCATCCCAATCCATTCTATAACTCCATGAATTTGTGTGCTAATCCCAGATCCAGGTTTAAAGCACCTTTAGAACTCAGCTCCAGGCCTTTCCATCCCCTGCCTGGCTCCCCTGTCCCTGCCTCTCCCTGCTCAGGGAGGTTCTGTTGATTCCTGGGTCCTTTGCAGTGCCCTGGGATTGCTCCTCATCCTCCTCATGATGCTCATTTGTGTCTCAAATGCTTCTCTGATAGTTTTTAATGTCCCTAATGGTCTTTTCCTTCTAAATTTCACATCAGTCATTTGATCATTTCCATGTTGATTTTCAGCTCTCTTTGTATCTTCTCTGCACCAAACTCTGCCTCAGTTCCCAACCTCCCAGGGTTTGTGGATTCCTCCAACTTTGGAATGAATCCCTAAGGGATGAGTGAGTGTCCTGGAACCCACAGGGAAGGTCCAGCAGCAGCATCCCCACTCTGTGTGTGTTAATGTGTGTGAAACTTTGTGTGTCAAATTTAACTTTGTGTGTTAAACTTTGTGTGTGTGAAACTGTGCGTGTTAAATTTAACTTTGTGTGTTAAACTTTTTGTGTGTGAAATTTTGTGTGTGTGAAACTGTGTGTGTTAAATTTAACTTTGTGTGTTAAACTTTTTGTGTGTGAAACTTTGTGTGTGTGAAACTGTGTGTTAAATTTAACTTTGTGGGGGTGAAACTGGGTGTGTTAAATTTAACTTTGTGTGTGAAACTGTGGGGGTGAGACTGTGGGGGTGAAACTTTGTGTGAAATTTTGTGTGTGTTCAACTTTGTGTGTGTGAAACTTTGTGGGTGCTAAATTTCGTGTGTTTATCTTCGTGTGTGTGAAATTTTGTGTGTGTGAAACTTAGTGTGTTAAATTTAGCTTTGTGTTAAACTTTGTGTGTGAAACTGTGTGAAATTTTGTGAGTGGTAAACTTTGTGTGTGTTCAACTTTGTGTGTGTGAAACTTTGTGTGTTAAATTTAACTTTGTGTTAAACTGTGTGTGAAACTGAAATTTTGTGTGCTAAACTTTGTGTGTATGAAACTTTGTGTGTGTGAAACTTTGTGGGTGCTAAATTTCGTGTGTTTATCTTCGTGTGTGTGAAATTTTGTGTGTGTGAAACTTAGTGTGTTAAATTTAGCTTTGTGTTAAACTTTGTGTGTGAAACTGTGTGAAATTTTGTGTGTGCTAAACTTTGTGTGTGTTCAACTTTGTGTGTGTGAAACTTTGTGTGTTAAATTTAA
>VWZS01004665.1:1433771-1503162 GCA_013397075.1 Rhabdornis inornatus | reverse complement strand
TTGCCCTAAACCAGTACACCTCTCTATAAAGAAATGCTCTAGTTTAATTAGGAGCAGCAGGTCAAATTCAGAGATTGCACAACTGAAGTCTATGTTTTTTTTCTATAGTCATGTTAAATGATCACTGTCATTCCAGCTGCCTCAAAAATGGAAAATTGATTCAACTTTAAAAAAAGTCCTATTTCAGCTACTGCTGTTGTGCAAAGTAGTTTTAAAATGCAGGCATAAGGCTCTGAACATAAGTAAATATGCAGCATACATAGAAAACCAGCATTTTTAGGCTATCAAGTTTTGTAATTTTTTACAGTGTTTCAGTATGAAGTTCAATCTGCAGTGTTTCATAGTCTTATGGGAAATTAAGGAGTTTATTAGGAAATGCAGAATATGAAAAAATAATTGGAGACTTTGAAAAAAAAATTGTTTAGAAGAGACAGTAAGTATTATTAAGTAAAGCAAAACAAAACAAGAAAACAAACAAACAAAAACTAAGAAATGAAGAATGTTAAGTGACAGACAGATCAAAACCACCTATTTCCCTTGTGGCTAGTCTTCCAATGTTTTGAGGAAGCATAAAGAATAGTTATGAGGTTTATGTTCTTCAGCCTGGAGAAAGGGAGGAAAATGCTGTCAAATTAGATAAAATAAATATCTGGTAAATAAGCAGTGTCCAAGATCTGTATAGATTGGAAAAAGCACATTGATTGTTTCCTTAAACATGCTGTTCAGTGTAAACAGTCTGGCTATGCAAAAATGTCGTGATGTCTGGCAGGGTCATGAACAATGTAAGTCCCCAGAAAAAAATCCCTAGTGTCCTACCCCAAAGGGTTCTTTGAATCTAACTAAAATGACACGTGAGTGCAGGAGTATTTCTGGGGGCATTCATAATATGATGCCTCTGGTCCAGATAAGGGCATTTAAGTGAAAGGGTGTTCTGAGAACCCAAGAGCATTAAGTCAGCCCAGAGCAAACACCACGCTGTGAGAATGACTAATTATGACACAAATATCTGAAAAATACAAAATTCTCCCAAAATTGTTTTTCAGAAAATGCAGTCCTGTGGTGTATTCTGTGAGTGCAAACACTAGGAAAAAACAGGCCAATATCACCTTTTAGAGATAGACACTGTGCTTTCTGAGCAACACGCTTGACAGGCACAGAAGGATGCTGAGAAATGTTTCCTTTTATTCAGTATCTGACTGCAACTTAAGATAACATAGGTGGAAATTGGAAATTACCATAAAAATGACACAGTTACTTTCCCTCTCCCATTCCAGACCACTGCCTTTTTTCCTGTTTTTTTTTGCTTGGTTTTTTTTATTTGTTATAGAGATGACCCAAGGCACTACATGAGGTGTGTAGAATGACTGACAGAAAACTTTCATATTCATACTTTCTCTACGGCCCCACCCCAGACCTCAAGAATTGAGACTCTTCCACATTTCTTGTGTTCAAGTTAAGAAATACAGATCTTAGATGCTGTAAGATATCTACAAGATATATAAAATGCAGATATGAATTTTCATCCGGTTAATGGAAGGAATTTCTGTTTATGAATTTGAAATTTTAGACTCATTTTTATGTTGCAATTTGTAGTCAATTAACTAGAGGGCTGTTCACAAATAAGGTAGACAGTAAAACCTGAAGAATAAAAAGCATCTACTGCACTTGCATAAAAGCCTTATACAATGACAGGTTTTAAAGGATGACTGTACTGAATAATCAATTTATTTTAACTTTTGGTAGTTTAAATTAATCTGATTTTTTTATAATGTGTTGATTAGAACAGATGATCCAATTCTACATCTACTTCTCACTTGTGTATTATAAATACTGTAAGCATTACAAACAAGGTTTATAGACCTTCTCTGACTTGTCTGATCAGCTTGATTTGTTGCACAACTCTCCCCTCCCTTCCTCTCCTCTCCCCAGATCCTTTTAATCATAGTTAGCATGGCACCTAATGAAAGGTGAGTAAATTCGAAGAGTGGTTAGAGTCTGAAAAAGGTAGCATGTAATGATAGAAAGGTTACAAATTGTGGCTTATTTTACTCAAAACGAGAATCTGCAGTGGCTCCCTTCATTGATATGACCTCCTAAGAATGCACAATATGAATTAATTTCTGTCCTTTCCATGGCTTTTGTGATTATGCCAAAAGGCACAAGGAAAGGTTGAGGGAGTTGGGGTTGTTCATGCTGCAGAAGCAAAGGCCCCAGGGAGATCTTATTGAGCCCTTTTAATATGTAAAAGGGCCTATAATAGTGATGAGGGGAATTTTTTTAGCAGAGTGTATTGCTAATGATCAATGAGTAAAAGTTTTATCAGATACGTTCAAAAAAATAGTGGGTTTTTATTAATCTATGTTTTTTGCAATATATCTGTAGCTTTGCTATCAATTCCTTGCAAAAGGAAGGAAGGATAAGTTAATGACAGAACTTGAGGATTGCTAGCTTTTAACACCTGTAGTGTTTAGGTTAATGACAGAATTTTAGAATTTCTAGCTTCTGACACCTACAGGGTTTTTTTTCCCCAAAATCACACTAATGCACAGATTCCCTCTCTTAGTTAAGTTTATTCTTGTTAGAACTCACCTTCCTTGAAAGAACTGACTTCAGAAGGATGAACATCTTGTAAGGAGTGCACATAATTTCAATACTTGGCATATTTTCTACTTTTCTAAGCATATACATTTATATGATTCTATAAGTCACTTTAGGTATCAGTATAGATATAAATGGATCTAAGAAGCCCTAGTCCATTTTATGATTGATCATCTGGAAGATCTTTTCCATAGTAAATGCTGTATTTATTTTAAATTAACATTTTAATTCTTGAATGATCAATGAACAGTCCTGGAAAACAAAATTGTGGAGTATTTCTATGATACTATAATGTCATTGTATACTGTTATTACTTTTCATATACAGCCATCCACTAGTTAATTGCTTTTAATTCATAGTCCATTTACATTTTGCTTAACTTTTTACTGTTACCCTTTCAAGGACTTTATTCAAGGTGAATTTGTTGATTTGTTGTCCTTATCTTTTATTTCATTCACTGTCTCTCTGCAAAACACTTCAAGAGCACAAATCAAAAGCTTACAAAGATCTTCCCACAGCACTTATACCTTCTGTTCAATGGGTATTTTCTTTCTATTTTAAAAGGAGACAATAATGAATAGTTCATTGACTGAATAAGAGACTTTTGTGCTTACTGGAATGAGCGTTTGACTAGTTCTGAAGTCATATAGATCCAAAACCCCCCTTCCTGAAATGGAGGCATAATGCTAACTTAATACTCACTGCAGTGCAATGCAGGTCTATAAACAGGCATGAAATTCACTGGGCTCAGTTACCCTCACCTGGGTACAAATGCTCCCGGTAACAACTCTTTCCCCAGAGGGTCAGTTGGAAATCTTACAGATTGCAGCTTGGTTCATAGGCAGACTCAGCACAGTACTGCCAAGCAATAGTGATCAGAAATTAGCTATCAGGCCCTCATGACATAATGGTCTTTTGGATCTTGAACCCGAGGGAAGGGAATATTTACATTTTCTCCATAGTCACGACAGCTAATAAATGATCTATGTGCCACATCTCTCACTTGAGATTTTGGAGGGCTTTTCTTGTTTGGTTTTCCGCAAACTTGACCCGATAACTTTGAACTGGAAAGAAAGTACCAGCTATGCTAAAATTTTGATTAAACTTTGACTGTTGGGAATAATAGTCCAAGGATTAGGAAGCTTTTCTACCAGGAGGTGATAAAGTCAGAGAGAGATTGCAAATGTCCGCAGCATTTATGCCAAGTATGGCAAGTAGGGTGGAAGTAAGTCAGACTGATGGAGAAATGTGCAAAAAGATACAATATCTCTTTCCAACACATAGAATCATAGAATCATTAAAATTGGAAAAGACGTCCAAGATCATTGAGTCCAGCCATTACCTGAACACCACCACCCCAACTAAACTGGGTGACATATCCAGTCATATCTTGAACACTTCCAGGTACAGTGGCTCAACCATTTCCCTGGGTAGTCCTTCCAGTGCTTGGCAACCCTTTCAATGAAGAAATTCTTCTTGGTGTCCAACCTGAATGTTCCCTGGCAAAGCTTGAGGCGATGTCCTCTTGTCCTGTCACTGGCCGGACAGTGGGGACCTGGGAGGAGAGGCTAACACCCACCTTGCTTCAGCCTTATACAACAGCCCTGAGAGAGCTCCAGAATGACATGGATTGTCTGATTTCAAATATATTTAGTATTGAAGGAGTAGGTGATGGATTCAAGGCATGTATTTTAGTAGTGTTTGTCAAGGAATGTCCTTTGTGAAAGAGAGGTGTGGATGATGGTTCTGTCCCTTGGTACATCTTGTGGGAATTTGAGAGCACATCAAATTAATAGCTCTGGTGTAGCCACTGATCTACTCTATTTGACTCTAAAATTCCGGAGGTAAATTCAGATGCACCATTGACTAAAAAATTGAAAAGGGTATCTGATAATTGCACAAGCAGAGATCAGGAGTTCCACCATCCTTCTTATACAGGAGGATTAAATAAACAGAATGTGTTCTGCTACAAGTCTTTTGTTGCAGCATTTATGCATAAATGAATGTTTTTAATAAATGAAGTTGCATAAATTAATGATTTCATAAAAGTTTTTGCTGTCACACATAGATTTCCCAAACCCTCTGAGGGTACAGACAGCCTATGGAAAGCCACTGGCTCTACTCTCTTCCTGCAGTATAGAGAAAACCTTCCCAGAGTGGCTGTTCTATGAAATGAAGAAATACTGTCATTGTCTGTCAGATTTGAAATGAAATCTTTTTATCATTGATCAGGAAAGGATCCAAAACCTCCCGGCCATTTCACTCCTTCTGGCTTCTGGTGGTGCATTTTCAAGGTCTGTGGATACATCCCAGTCTTTCCATTCTCAGATCCTACATAGTACTTGTGTCCCTGTTACAATGAGGCAGGGATAAAGTCCAGGTGGAAGTTCTCCAAGCCCTGTTATGTTGTTTATGCAGGCTGTTGCTGAGAGGATTTGTAGCTAAATGTCACTTCTGTTCAAAAGTACCAAGGGGTTAACACTGGTATTAAAAATGTCATTTTCAGGAGAAGCATGCCAGATAAATGCTAATCTGCTCCTTAAGCACTTTCCAGTGATTTTTTGCAAGAACTCTTCAAAGGGTCAAAAATAAAAATATCCTGGTACAATGTAAGAATTACAGTGCAGATACTCTTCAGCCAATGTGGTTGTAAACCTTCTGGCCTGAAGTTATGAAAAGCAAGGGAGTCCCTGCTACCATCTATGGATAAACAGAAGTAAGGACAGATTCTGAGAGTTTTCTTTCTGCCTACAAATCCTCCAAGAAACATTTTGAGGAGCTAACAACTTGTTATGTAATCATGGAAACAGTGGTGAATCTGAAGTAAAGAGAGTGAGAAACTTAGGCAGAAAAGATGGTTTAGTCGCTTTCACTGAGGATTTCACAGAAATATGCAATAGACATATTTTGTCTTGAAGAGAGTTCTCATGTGGCTCTTTACTGAAGCTAGAGATGGCAGCTAAATAGAAGCCAGGGATCTCAGATGAGGCCTCTTTCACAGCACAGCCCCGGGAGAGAAAAATTAATTGTGTATCTGATTTATGGATGCAGCAAAAGCTGAAGTTTTCAGAATACAGCAGATACTGTTTCCCACCAGGGAAGACACATCAGCACTCAACTGTACCAGAGGACTATGACTCTTTATTGCTCACTAACAATTTTATGTTCAATTAAGTACTTGTTTGAAGCCACTGTGCTGCTTTTCCCTGTGCAATATCTGTAGTCAGCACACCAAAACAGGATAGGGAATTTGGTCAGTTGTACCTGGAAATAAAAGGAAGCTTCAAGGGGCTCCTTGCGTGCCATAGGTCTCTCAACACCCTGTACACACACCCGCTCCTCCCAATTACTAACGTGCTTTTGCTGCTATAAATAAATTCAATGAAAATATGAGAGGTGATGACAGGATGCTCCTGAGGGTTCTGTGTCATGCACCACAGCTGTGATCCTCTAACAGTCAATGGGAAAATATTTTCTTTTGTTGCAGAGCCCAGGACAACCCTCCTGGTCACACGTGGCTGTCCAACATGTCATCTGTGTGTCCCTCAGGAGTGCCACAGTACAATCACAACAGTCCAGCTCTCCAAGGAGTTGTGTGCCACAAGAATCCTGAAGAGGAACAGAAACTGCTTCTCAAGAGCCATGAACTGCCACTCTGAAGTCCAGTCTAGGTAAAGCCCTACTAGAAGTGGTCGAGTCACTGTTCCTGGAAATGCTTAAGAAACAAGTAAAGGTGGCACTTGTGACATAGCTTAGTGGCACAGTGGTGTTTGGTCAAAGGTTGGACTGCATGATCTTGAAGGTCTTTTCCAACTTTAATGATTCTATAATTCTGTGATTCTAAACCATTCGTTGGTGTAAACCTTGTGCCACAGAGACATGATGCTCGAATTAAGAGTGGACACTGATGTGAAAACTCTTGCTCATCATGTGGTGAACCACTATAAGTCATTTCACAGTGGGAAGAAGAGGGATCAACAGGACAAATGTTGAAAAAACACTTGGAAGCTTCTGGTTTGTATGAACAGACTTGGAATAGACAGACTTCTGTCTTCAAATAGCCTTGAATGTTACTCCCTCACTCATTATGAAGTCAGAGTCACAGCTCGATGGAGGGAAAGTGGTGTGTTCTCAAAATTGTCTGGAGCTTTAGGCAGAGTTTTGTGCTAGAAGTGCCTGTTAATTTTCACAGATAACTTTGCTTTTTGAGCTAAGCAGTCACAGCTGAGATCACCTGCTTTCTGCAATAACAAGAACAAGAAATCATGGCTGGAGACAAACCATAAATGAAAAGTTTTGCTTAGCTGCCTGCCCACTCCTGTAACCTCCATTAACCTAAATCTCCTTTGAGGACAAATGGATTTATCAGTCTGTTGTGATGTTGCTTTCATTATAGTTTCAGATGCTTGGCTGCTTCCCTGCCATGCCTAGATGAGTCTTGACCCTGCCTGATCCCAGACTGAAACACAGATTTTGCATAGAAGAACTACAATACTCTATTATATCCACCTTAGAAAACATAATTCCCTTAGTCTTCAGCAGGATACTGTTCACCAGTAGCTCTATACCACAGCCAGTGCTGGAGAGAAAAATCCAGAAACACTTAAAGGCAAGGACAGCTGAAGGCTCACTTAGATGCCGGTGACACTATTTCATCTTTATAAAAAATAGGTATCTAGCTATGCAAAACTGATTGTCAAGATTTTGTGATGAGCCAAAGAAAAAATATATATTTCCTAGGAAAGCAATTCAGCCTAATGCAAGCTGGAATAGGCCTTGCTCTATGGAGATCCATTCTCTCCTCAAAACCAGAATTTAAACCAGACACCCAACTTCTAGATAAGAAAAGACTTTTTAAGTGTAACTAAAGAGTTACAATTCATGGGGGTATACAAGTTCTTGCTTCTTTTTTTTAACCACAGAATGGCTCGGTGGTAACATGCACATAAATGTTTTTTTCTAATTCTATTGGCCTTACTTATCTGAAAATGCAAGGATACTTTCTCAAATCAGATTACTGTTAATACCTGTCAATTTTTTTTTACTATTTTGTGTTTTTGAAATTTTTGTCTCATGGTTTTTACAAGAATTCTGAGAATTTTTAAGGTTATGGAAAGTGTTTTATGATGAAATGAGAAAAAGGATTAAATCCTCCAAAATGTTCAAGAGAGAAAACAGAAGAATTTTGTTGCTCAGTTAAAACATTTTGTTTTGATTGTTTTGAACAATCCCATTTTGATTTTTAAATTTTGGGTCTTTTTAGTTTTTCATTACTTAGCACTATCTTAAATTGAAATGCAATTTAAGAGCAAAACCTCATTTTGTTGTTTTTTTTTTTTTTTCAATTTCATGTAAGTGTTTATGCAGGTTGTATGGAGGGTTTAAAGCTTTTAAAATGTTTGGTGTTCAGCATATGTTAGAATGTTGTTCTAAGTGCTCATAGAAAACAGCACTGTTTCTTATGAACAGTTTGCTTTGATGAATACCTCTTTCTGAGTGAAAAATAACCTAATATTTAAAAGAAGTATGTTAACATAAAATCTCTTTTTTCTGTATATGCATCTTAAAATTACTTTGTAACTTTTTCTGAGTTTTGAATTTGCACCAATCTTTCTGTACATTCTTTGGTCCATAAATTGATTGAAAAAAATATCCCTTAAAGAGGAAAACTTTATTGATAAAAATATACTAAATTTGAATTCTTGTTCTGTTTTTAAAATACTTTATTGATTGAAAATATTTTTGTGTTTCGAAATATCTGTGGTAAGTAAATAAATCCATTTACATAATAAGCAATACAAACATCTGCAATTATGTTCATGAAAAATGGTAATGAGGAAAGAAAATGAGAAAAGAAATTAGAACAAATGACATTTTTTAAAAAGTAACCTTTCCTTGTTAATTGCACAAATAGCTCTTGGCAGCTTATTCATGGCTAAATATAGATTCCTGCAAATTAAAAAAAAAGAATTTGGAAGGTATAAAAGGTAACTCCATAAAGAAACCTATTTATTTAATCTTTAAAAGTTTACTGCTTATCCAAGAGTAACAATTAAGAATCTAGTCTTATGTTGAAACCCACTGTAAATAATTCCTTCAATTCTCAGAATTAAGGGATTTTATAACCACAAGCAATACAATTTTACTGAGGATTTTCATCCCCTCTTGCCTAGGGTGAGTCTGTCACATGGTTAGGTGAACAGGATAACAGAGCAGAACCAGGTGGGATTTTTTTTACTAAAAGTAAGGTGTTTCACAGAGTACAATATGAAGTTACTTTACTGCCTTTTCATTATATTCCAGACACAATTCCATGGCTTCATACACTGGACAGTCATTCACCTGTAGGGTAACATCAGTACTGTGGCATCTGCTCCTCAAGAGACAAGTGGGAAGAGGAGGGAAATAAAAAATATGGGAAGTCCTGTAGCTGTGCCTGGAGCCTACTAACCATGAGTAATTATGATTACTCATGATAGTAAGAGGCTATAAAAAATGAGCATCACTCCAAGGATCTGGTTTTTATTACATGAATTATTGTACAGGTCTGGTCTAATTTTAGACTCATGTAGTGTAACTGCCTATACCTTTGGTGGTATCTAGGCTGTCTTCATGGTCAATAAGTACACCTATTGTTGCAAATTTCACTGTAATTCTCCATTCCAGACATCTCCTTCAAGATGGGATGAAACATTTTTTGGAGAATTTCCTCTCCCTTTAGGGGAACTGAGGACAACTAGCTCAGGTATAAAATTCTCTGATAAGATGTACTACATCCAAAGCAGAGGGTGACCCTTCTTGAAAACATCAAAGTACATTTGCATTTTCACATGGAAATACTAATTTTTTACATTCCAAGGAATATTAATGTATATATAGATTATTCATGCACCTTCCAGTGCTCTGAATCATTCACTAGTGGCACTTGCTGACTTTTTGGTCAAATTAAAAAAATTTCCTTATCCTGATTGCTTTGATTTGTTCTGTGGGTGATAGGCTGAAGGAATCAGGGTGTGGTCTTGTGAGTGTACAACTGTCCTCAAACTTCAATCTAAGTGCAATATGTGAGGTTTTTAAAGAAACTATTCCTTATTTCAGTTACATTTTCCTATCTATGCTTTCATGTTGATGGGAGTAAATGAGATTAAGTGCTATCTTAAACTAGTCTCTATAATTTTTTTTGGTGTAAGTCAGGAGAGATAATGATTTTCTTACATTAATCTACTACTAAAAATATTCTCAATGTTCTTCATTTCTATGTCCCTTGCAAATGAACAAAGAAAGATGAAGATGGAGGAAAAAAAATCCGAAGGGAAGATCTCGTAAGTGCTTACAAATGACACTGGGCAAACAAAGAGTCTGGGTGTAACTGCGGGAAAAAAACGAGAGATAAGAAGAAAAAGAAAGGGAACAAGGAATAGGTTTCTGAATTTTGCTGAATTTTTAATATCCCTTTAAAAGCTTGAGGCAGAACTGTAACAATTGATATCTGTATACTACACTAAAGAAATAAGCACTAAGCCTCCATAAAACTCCCACCCAACTGGAGATAACTGTAATTAAGGGTGACCTCTTTTCTTTAGCTGTTACCTCTCACAGTTTCTTCACCCTTTGTTTTCGCAAATGTATTTACATATATTATGTCTCCTAATTTGTGAAAAAGAGCACAGCAGAGAACAGAGTCTCATGGAGTGCACTGACGTATGAATAATAATATAAATAATATATGCAAATCAGACTTGGTCAGGCTGTTTTTTTCCCCTATAGGGGGAAGCAAAGAGCTTCTGTTCCTGCTCTCCTTTGGGGCTTGCACATACTCTGCTTCCCATCATTTTGGGTTCTCCCTTGCCACCTTCCTCTTCCTTCTCTGTGTTTGGCTACTGACCATCTATAGACGGTTTTTGTATTTAACTCTTTCAGACATATGTTTGCACATTTTCCTGTAAATGTTCAGCAAAATTTGTCTTCTATAAATAAAATGGGTGACTTTTTCACTGAAAAGTAGATCTGCTTGAGACTTCAGGACATCAGCTGATCATATCTCCAGTGTGTGGCTGGGAGATAGCAAAGCTTGCAAATAACAAAACATTATCAGCAACCAGTTTCTTCTGTGGGTGTCCTTGTAGGACCTGGTATAGCATACAAACCTTATGTTCTTAACATTTACCCATGAATATGTGTACATTATATAAACACCATGTGCACATTATAATGTATGCCTAGTCATTAACTTAAGCGCTAATTTCTTTTTCATACAGCATACATACACTAAATCATTAAAAAATCAAGTAATTTTGAGCAGTGAAAAAGCACCACAAAAACCTTCTCAGCGGCTATTATTAGCCTAAAATCCTAAAAGTAGCAACTTAAATAACTGATAAGTAGCTTTTATTCTTTATGTAATCCCCATGCCTTTATTATTAACATTAGTGTTGCCACCTACCTTTACCGTCCCTTTCTTTAACAAAGGAATTAGAATGACTAATTTCTCTATTCTCCCTTGTGAAGCTTAAAATCTATTTTACATCTCCAACTGTTCTATTTTTTCACAAAACCTTTCTAAACCTTCTTTTCAAAGTACAGGGAAGCTTGAAAAAACCATGAGCTATCACAAACGTTTGGACTGTTTGCTGCAGTCTCTGGTTCTGTAGCAACTTAACACTGTCCTTCATTTCTAGGAGAGTAAACAAAATACTGCAATGCAGCAAATCTAATTTAAAGAGACACAATAGGGCAGAGGTCTGGATAAGTAAGGCTCAGTTTCGTTTTTCACCCAGCAAAATAGTAAAAGAAATGAGACACACAGTGAGGCAGACTATTTATTCTTTATTCTCTTTTTTAGTTATCAAGACTTTAATAGAGCCCAGTAGCCACATCGTATTTCAACTGAGGAAGTCAGCAATATGCATTGTTGGAGGAATATCACAATGCTGACATTTAAAATTGCTGTAGTGAATACAGAAAGTATGAAAAACAGAGATATATATTAAAAAGATAGTAATTTGCAACTGCTGCTTAGAGGTTATTTTCTTAAAAGAATCAGATAACTTTAACAGCTGAAAAGGAAACAGTATTTTCCACAGTTTTGAACAAGAGCACTGGAAATTAGGTGGATCGTAGCTATCATACAAGAACTCCAGACAAATGTACAGACAATATTTTAAAATTGAGGGGTTTAGTGTGTTTTATGTAGAACTGAGAGGCAGAATGCAGATTAGCAGGGGAGTGGAAACACACCAAAAGATAAGTTAAATTAGAATTATCTCTGCCTCAAATTTGCAACAGCTGAGGTCCAGTGGACAGGGGCATTATATGGAATTAAACAAGAGTCTGTCTCATATAGAGCTTGGCTCTTTCTTATTTTCTGCTTTTTTCCTCATCAGCAAAGTGCAAAAAATGCACTTTGGACTGATGGCTTCTCCACAGAGGCAACTGTCCTACTGCTGTAGGATATGGAGATTTCCCCACGTGATTGAGATATCCCCCCAAGACCTGCTGCTGTTGCATAGTCTGAGTATTTTTGCTGTAACACAGAAAATGAACTGAAACTTCTTAAATGGAAGTTGAGCATAGTGTGCTTGAAATGGAAGTGGCATTTACCCACATGACTTTCTGTTCACATACCATGGACCTCTGTGCACAGCTTACTCCATTTATATATCAATTTCTTAAAGGTGAACACTTGACATGATTGCTTTAAAAGTTTTCTATCCCTTTTGGAAGACAGATCTGCTGAGGGCTGTACTCCCCCTCCCATGGAAGGGGGTTGAGAACAAGATGGAAATTTCCTACTTTATTATATTTTCACGTGGCAGTTATGTTTCTTGAAAAGCATGCTGTGCTCTGCACAGCTGATGAAGAATTTAATCTAAATCCTGATCTGTAAATACAGCCTACACACTGTACTGGCAGCTATGTTGGTGTTTTGGTAGGGACTAAATAAAATTCTCTTTGGTTTAGTAAGTTGAATATCAGCCTTTCAAGTAGCCCAAATGTAAAAATAATTAAATTCCTTTATGTAATAGAGGTTTATGAGACTGTAAGGAAAGCTGCCCAAAATGCAGACCGGAGTGGGAGTTAAGCCAAGTGTTGTCTCTGGAGTCTGAAGCCAAATGAGTGTTTGTTTTTTCAGACCATAACACTTCTACAATATATTTGCTTTAAATTGAAGGACCTAAAGTAATGTTTATATATCACATCACTACTTTGACTGGTGAGAGGCTCCTCATCCCCCAGGAAGCAGATGGGGCTACCAAGGTAATGTCAAACCTGTGGGTATCAGGTACCAGCATGAAATCAGCCTGATTATTGTTTATATCTCCCTCGCATCAACCAAGCTTTCTTCTTCCCTCATAGAGCACAGAAGCTTCTTATGCACTTGTAGACAGCCACACACATTCTTTCTTTTCTAGAAAAAATCGTATCCTAGGATGATTCCTGTGATGTGCTCTGGACTTTGCTTCCCTATTGACACAAATAGAACTTCAGTGTGAGCAAATGGACAAAGACTATTAAAACCCCCAAATATTACTCTCTTGAAATCATGTAAACTTCTGCAACAGCACGAAGGTATGGCCAAACAAATGCTTTCAAAAGGAAAGTCATATGTGCAGAAATATATAAATAAGATGCAGTAAAAAGCACAACATTTTTAATTGCTTACTCTTATGATAAGAAAGGATCTGCACCTTCAAAGCGGCAACTCGGAGCTTGAGGCCACTGACATTCAATTTGTATTTAGAAATATCTTGATGTTTTCTACTAGAGTGGAATATCTTTCTTGGTTTTATGCTTGCTTTTGACAGTCTTAACTGAGCTTTCATGCATTGAATTTTCTCACAATAGTTGTTACAACTTTTTGATCTAATTTTTGTTACAGATGATTTGAAAAGCTTTTTGATATGCCTTGTAAATTGAAAATGATAAAAAATATTTTTAATTTCAGAGTAAAGGAGAAAAGGAAATTGGTTGAATGGAAATGATAAACTGAGTTTATGTGAGTTTGTAATAATTTTTTTCATTCTAAGGTGTAACAGCAGCAGGATCTGTAATGAAAAGTTTCTTTTTATTGTTGCTTTTTTTTTTTAATGTCTTACGGATGCTTCAAAACTGTACGTATTTTTGCAGGGAGGAAAACATAACTTATCACAAGAGAAGCAGGAACTCAGGAGTCAGTGAAAGCCCAATGATAGAGATGCTTTCTTGGGACTAAGACAACCCAGAAACAATTCCCTTTTTTGTCCAAAAAATTCAGTGTACTGTGACTTTGAGCAAGAAATTTCAGGCTATGTTCATAAAATAATTTTTGTTGCCAATTATTTTTGCTTAAATCCAGAATACTGGTCTTCAAAATCCTCTTGCTGACTAACTGCAGAGCTACCTTGATTTTCTTGGTGCCTGCAAATTATGTTAGGAAATTCCAAAGGCACCCACTTTTCCTTTTTCTTCAAAGCTGATCTACACTGCTGAATACTGAAATAATCTTTGAGCCAGATGGTGAGCTGCAGACAGATCCTGCAGTCTGATGGCTACAGTGCTCAGCTGAGATGTAAACAGACCTTGATTTTAGTCTTCATAGTCATGGGTTTATTATTTACAGGAACTGTAACAGCTTAAATAGCAAACTGAGAGAGTTACTCTTCATCACCAATAAAATTTCATGGTCTGAAGGTAGGAAAAGTCATGTGGGCTATGATGAAGAGAGATGTAAAGTGTTTTCACACACCCAGCTGGTACGGAAGTAATGTGCTTATCATGAGAACTGAAGGGAACAGAAGAGAGAGAGTGTCCTGTGATGTATCTGCAGAGGGGACAAATTGGTCTCTGACAGTTCCAGTTTCACCTCCCAGCTAAAAAGGGGTGGGGTTAGCCCAGGAACCCAAGTTTTGGATGGATGACATTGGGCAACTTAATCCCTTTCTGCACTCTAGGAAACCATATGCTTTGTGAGTTTCACACTAAGATACTCCCAGTTTCTCACTGTGAAGTAATGTGGTTTTTTTAACAAACACATCAATGGGTTTGTTATAAATTTATGTCAAATCTTGTCTTTCCTAGATATATATATGACTTATTATGCTCCAGTGACAGCACAAGAAAGCCTTGCTACCCCTTGTACTGGGAAACAACCTACCTAAACCAGGGGTGGGGATTCCAAAAGATGTCTGAATAATTAGAAGTTCGATACTTCAATGCCAAATATATGCTTTTAGATCTCTGTTTATTCACCTGAAAATGTGAGTAGTTACACTCCTCTAAAGGATGCTGTGACCAATGGGGATGAGTACTTTAATGACTGTGAGACACTCTCATATTAGGGGAATGTGAACTGCATGAGCATATTTAGAATAGAAATGCTACTGAGTCAGGATATTTGTTTTTCTTATTTTGCAGAGAGATTCTTATATTATTAGAGTGGTATTTACCACATTCTATTATTTTTCTCTTGGATAAAACATGCATTAAAATATAGAAGACAGTTACATCTTGAGTTTCCAAGCAGAAAATTTACTTGAAGCAGAAAACAGTTAAGGTAATGTGGTTCAGAAAGTCCAGTTAGACTACAGAGTTGGTGAGAAATGCTTTGTTTCACTCTTAAAATGCTTTTGAAGTGAACTGTTTGAAGCTATAAGATCTTACAAAGACATTCTAAACCCAGAAATTCAGCTTTTTACTGCTTGTGAAATGATCTGTTGTGAAATTACCTGTCAAAAATTTTTTGACAGTTATTTTTTAATGAGAAGTTTTATGCTGCCTCTGGTCTAGGATGGATTTTAAACTTTGATTTGTATTTTTTAAAGTGAAATTTTAATGAAAGAACACAGAGCCGATTTGGGACTGAATAAAGCTACTCAGTTGTCTTACATGTTTGAGAAATGTATATGAGATTTCTGAGAACTCTAATCCTGACTTCCATGAGAGGAAAATTTTAAGTTTTCCTTTTTTACACAGGCAATTATACAATACAAATCATACTGTCATTGTTACTGCTTCCATAGTGTCTGGGAGCATCACAATCCAGGGTGTTTAAGCTACAGTGGGCTGTCTCCACACAATCTATATCAATCTCAATATGCACATTTGCCATTTCTCATTGCCAGTTTCTTACTGGAATCTACACTACAATGTCTGCATCTCAGAGAAATCAAAGAAAAAGGGACTGGTAAGGTCTCAGACAGCCCTGCTCCTTTCCTCTGTGCCAGTGAGATGCATCCTGATATATTTGACTCACTGAGAGACAAGGGCATTTCTACCCTATCCCAAAAGGTACAAGGAACATTTAATAATTTTCCCCTTTCTAGAAATGATTGACATATTTGGATCACAGAATCTCAGAAGGGTTGGGGTTGGAAGGGACCTCTGGAGATCATCTAGTCCAACCCACCTGCTAAGACAGATTCACCTAGAGCAGGTTGCACAGGGTTGTGTCCAGCTGGATTTTGAATATATGGAGAAGGAGACTCCATAACCTGGCTGGGCAGCCTTTCACCTCCTTTCTTCTTCATTTGATTTTTGCATTATATCCTGTAATATTTCAGGATTTCTTCTCACTTTTGCTTCTTTTTTTTTCCTGGATACTCCTGTGCCTGATCAGTTTCTCTCCAGTATATGTACACATTGTTCATCGTTCTTCTGCTATTTCTTCAATTGCCTTGAGTTACACCATATATTTATTTTACATTTTTCAGTTTAGTATGATGGTTTTGAAATGTAATTGTGTAATCCTGTAATCCTGTAATTCCAAAGTGGTGACCCTCCCTCCAAACTCAAAACTTCAGTATCAGGAAACTTAGTAAGTCAAGTACCATGTATCACTGGATCTAGGACTGTTGTGTCCCTCTTGTCTCCTTCCATTTTGTCAACAAACAAATGGCATCTTCTTGTTAAGTAGCATTTTCAAGCCAGCTGCATGTTGGCCTTAGAGCTGTTTTACCCACATCAATGCTTTTGTTCTCTTATGCAAATGTCATGTCAGACAGTGTCAAAAGCTTTATTAAAGTCATGGTATGTGACATCCTCTGCTCTTCTCCCATTCATGAGGCCTCTTACCCTGTCACAGAAAGAAATTAGGTTGTTTTGACATGGTTTGTTCCTGACAATTTCATGTTAGCTTTTAGCAGATCCTTACAAATGGACTGTTTGATAACTCTGTAGACTCATCCGGGCTGCATGAATTAACTTTAATCAAGGAGAACAGAAAAAAGATTTTTCACAGTGGTTGCCCATCCAGAAATTGTGTAACCAAGTGGTGGCACTGCTTTGTGGCCCCAAACTTTACATCTCTTGTCACTGTGAGTAATAGATTTTGAAGGGTTATAGGAAGGATACAAGTTAGGAAGGATACAAGGAGGCTGTCCCTGTGTTTTTATCTGTTTTATTACATCCCTTTGAGCATCTCAGAAAAACAGGTGGCACAGAGATAAAAATGATTTCTGGACTACCTTAAGGATAACTAGAAAATGTGTGGCTTGCTACTAGCTAAAAACTATGCATCTGAACTAGTCTAAACCATATTCTTATTTTGATCTCTCTTCTTCTGCAATTGTTCTAGATACTTTGAGGGTAGGATCTTATTTAGTCTGTATTTGACAATTGTTTTTCCAGGATGTATGCTGCTCCGTGGCTAGATACTCTTTCCTTTTTTCATAGAGAACTGTCATCATTAAGAAATCTAAAAAGTTTCCAAAATTAAGAAAATAATCTACAATTTTTGGGATTTATACATATACATATATAAACACATAAAAATGATGTATACTTAGTATATATTTATATATAAACATATTCTGAGCTATTTTTTTTTTTTTAATTAATGTTCTTCCACCATAAGGACTTCATCTTTTACAACTTTCTTTATTTTCTAGTTAAATGAATGTTGAAAGAACTGTTTTCAAGTCCTGGAAATTTATGGAAGATTGTATGTGATTAAGCCATGAGAGCTGGAAACTGGGTTGAGACACTACAGTAGGAAATAGCTTTGCTCTTACCTTGGGCATTTGTGTTCACAAAACATCTGAAAATGATAGATTTTAATTCATTAAGAAAATAATATAAATTTTTAGTTAATGTATGCACACAGGATTTTGGATGGCCACCCTCCTAACACAAACTTCTGTTTCTGGGATTCAGAGAACAGATGAAAAAAACATGAGGAAAATATTTATTTCATGCATATTTCAAGAGACATTTAGCATCTTCACAAATACAAATGAATATTTACAGCACCTACAGTCTGTTCAGAAGCCCATACCTTTAGCTCAAGAACTGGGAATGATGCCCAGTTATGATATTATAAACTGGAAACCTTCATCTCCTCCTTTCATAACAGAGTATATTTGTCTCCGTCTCTGATGTGAGGATGAGTGAGATATTGAACTTTATCAAACAAAGTAACAAAAGAGAGAATAAATTTTATGATGCAAATATTCCAGGGGGAGAAGCAAATCAATAAAGTAAGTAAATATGAAGGTTTTGGGCTGTACATTGTAAAGATCTCTTATTTTCAGCAAACCAAGTGGAGAACACATAAATGCCCCTTAAAATCTCTCCTAAAAATGGGATCTCCTAAAAATGGGATCTTAAACTGACCCTTCCTAAGGTAAAGAAATCCATAGTCTAAAAGAGACTTGCTATTTTAGGAATGTTCCTTTGCTTCCCTTCCTAAAACACCCCCAAAGCCAATGAAGAAAAACCAAACCCCATCACCTTATACTAAATCTCGATGTCTTTAATGGAGATGGTCTTTAATGTCTTTCCTCTCCCTTCTGCAGAAATAAACTTTTAGGCTTCCAACTGAACAGCATCAAGGCAATATTTTAAAATCTTGAAGGTCTCCATGTTTTGTTGAAAAGGTTAAAAATACCTTAAATTTCATCATTCTCATTATTCTCATTCTCTAAAATCTTGATCCTGAAAAATCCCTGGTGTGCTCTAAAAACATAAACTGTTATGTCTATACAGTTGTGAAACAAATTCTTTTTTAGCAGATACGTGACTATGCAATCCCTATGCAGGAATTTAATAAAATATGTCCCAATTAAACACATATGTTTGAGGAAAACATGTCTCAAAACAAACACTGAAGGGACACACATGAGGAGATTTTAGTTTGTGGATTACTAGATTTGCACTCAGTTCAACGGAAAATAGACTCATCTGAGTTCTTTTTGCAGAGGTTTGCAAATATGCTTTTCATCACTTATGGTAGTAAAGACAACCTCATTGCTCTAACAAAGAGATCTGGCAATACAGTACATCAGATTTTATGAGCTTGGCCTTGCAGAGAAACAACGAATGAGAAACGAGACTAAAAAGCGAGAACTACAAGAACTCCATGCTCTTCTTGGTTCTGCAGCAGATGCTGAACCTTGCTGGACATTTACCTTTAGATGCCTCCTGCTTAGACCTGGGATCCCAGCTTAAATGCATGATCATGGTTTTTCAGCTATGATTTAGGTGCATTACCTACATGCCATTTTTGTAGATTCAGCATGACTAATTTCCAGAGCCACGTTGAAGAGATTCCTTTTTAAATCAATCTACTATGCTGAAAAAGTGCAACAACCCTTTACAGAACCAAGCAAATTTCCGACAGATTTAACAGTGATTGCTGGAGACAAAATAGCTAAATTTATCATTCATTGCAGAGGCCATTTCTTCAAACTTTACTGACAATTCAGGAAGTACGAAAGGTCATGAAGCAGTTCTGTACTTGGAAAAGGGAGTAACAGATTGCACTGCAAAGCCAGGCAAACTGGGACGCTCAGTCTTTTTATGCCCTTGAACTGGGACAGTGTGTTTCAACTAAGGATTTGTAATCAGTGGTGGTCCACATGTTTTCTATTGTATGACATCTCCATTTAAGAAAGATATTGTAATAAAAGTTTTGGTTTGTTTTATATTGGAAAAAATAGGAGCAGTCAAACTGCATTAAAAGTGTAGGTAACAAACAGATAAAATACTATATAATGATACATTAGGGGTCAACTGATCACAGCCTTTTTGAATTTTAATAGATGTGGGATTTAAACTGCTCAACAGCTTGTTTGTACAATTCTATAACAATATTATAACATTTAAGAATATATATAATCTTCTTCTGTGAAGAAACTCCCATATTACATAACACTAATGTATGTAACAAACTTGTGTTACATATCATTATTTAACAAGCTGTAAAATTGTCATTAAAAAAGGAGATGTGTGTACATAAATAATTGGGAGAATGAGCTATGAGACTGAAGCTAGACTACGTGAAAATGGTCTGTCATGAATTTCTACCACATTAAATTATTTTTATAATTTCTAAAACAAAAAATATTTTTGTAACTGTGAAGGATTATGCAGATGAAAAGGAATTTTAAGGTCTATTTTGTCAGAAAGTTCCATTTATTATAAACGTATTGGATGGGCTAGGGCTACCCAAACCCAAAAGGCAATCTTTGTTACCCAGGAACCAGGAATATGTTGAACTCTGTTAGAGATATAACGAAACAAACCAGGGCTGGTGGTGAAAGCAAAGTGGTGCCATACTCAAAACTAGAGGAGGTCTGTGAAGTGAATGTTGTGTTAACATATTGTACACACAAAACCCCTGCCAAGAGGTTCCCATCTTGGTTGAAGACTCTGTGGGAGAAGGATTGTTCCAAAATCCAGGCAGGACACTGTGGGGCAAGAGCAATTTGCAAAAGTTGCTGTGGAAAAGGCAACACATTCTCCCTCATGCACAAGAGGGCTGGAGAGGAGTATTGTGAATCATCCTCAGCACACTCATGTTTGTAATTCCTTGCAGGAGATGTCAAACTATGCTTCTGACAGCTCATGGGATAAAGCTGCCATCAAAATTGTTCCAGCAGGACTGCTTGCATTTCCCTGGAGACACGGGCTCTCAGCCCTGGGGACAGAGACAAGAGTTGTCTCTGTGCTTGCAGACCTGCAGCCTGAGAGCCGGAGTTCAGACACTAACACAGCTCTGAAGCAAATTTAGAAAGCAGATTCACAAAAGCTGTGTGGAAGAGAGACTTGAGAAGAAAAAAAGGCTTGGTCACTGGTTCTGGAGGAGCCAAGAGCTCAATTCTTATCAGCTCTCTCCATCCCATCAAGTAGAACACTCTCAGTCATGCCCTGAATTCCAGGAGACTGCTAGCAAAGAGAGTGAGAGGAATTCACTGCTGACAGCATGCAAACTGTGAAGCATAAAAATGTGAACAAAGACCAAAGCTTTTTTCATGAGACCTTTCTTTTTTTTCTCAATAGAACCACTCCCTTTGGAAGAACAGTGAGATCTTGCTACTTATCCCATGTGTTAGAAGTGATAAAAGGAAATGAAAACTATGAAAAAACACAGATCTTTCAGGCTTTTAGTTAGGAAATTAAACCTAGGATTTTTTGTGGTGGTACTTTTTCTTCTGGGACTTATTCTTTCTTCATATTTGTAAGCCATCTGTCAAAATTGTTTTCATACAGCATAAAAAATAAGACGAATCTACCTATGTTGGGCTGAACAAATTTGGTTGCAGCGCCTCTGTGCCAAAAAGGCTTTTCCTCCTTTCGCCCTTGCATTTCTCATGCACAAACAGTACAAAGTTTACATTGTTACTATGTAACTTAACTGCTTAACAGCAAATACCAGCAGAAAATTTCTTGGAAGCTTTTGCAAGTTGCAGCTTTATGCCGTATTAAGTCTTCACACTCAGGTGCTTTCATTTTTTGTTTAGAATCTAAAAAGAACAGAAGTGGCTCAAATTCTTTCATCACCTCCTTCTGCATTGGGCCTGACAGGATTCCTAACAAAACTGGACTTGTCACTTTATGACTTTTTTTCAATCGAGTGGGCTCAGACGTCCTTTAAGAGGGATAAAAAAGAAGATGGGAGAAAGACAAGAAAACTACAGGTATTATATATATATCTAGAAACCACTTTTCAACATTAAAGGAAGAGATGTCCCTTCCAATAGGTTATTTATGGGTTCGCTTTTTATGCTGAAGAAAAACAGATCTCTTCTTTTCTAAGCTGGTGTCTGGGGGAGGGAAACCAAGCCGCAGTTATTTATTTGTGTCTTTGCTGTGGTGGGAAAGCATCTTTTGTTCCAAGTACAAGCACTTCCTCCAGTCTCCAGAAGAGTTCAAAGATAATTTGTTTTCTATAGAGCCAGAATTCATCAGGCAAGAGGAGGCAGGAGTGGTTATAGTATTTGCTGCAAAATAATATATGTTCAATGTACATCTAGCTATAGCCCAGGACTACGCCTACAAATTGCAATTTAGTATAGGAAAGGAAATAGTCTAACTGCTCTCAGCGTCTGACAGACTGGGTAGAAGAGCAGAGAAGAGGCTCTGGCAGCAGCACCCTTGAGGCCATTTTCACAGGGGTCCTGGAGGAAATCTGTCTGAAAGCATTTCTGGGACCAGCAGTGCAGGTGGTGACTGTGAGTGCTGGGAATTGCCTTTGTTCTTTCAGCTTCTCTTCCCCATGCTGTATCTGCCTTTACTGCTCTGCTTTGGGAGGACAGGAAGGAAGTGCTTTTATCCCCTTCTTGGCCTTATGTATTATGGAGCACTGCATTATTGGCAACTTTTCTCTGGATTGTAAAACCATAACTATAGTTTTGGTGTAGGTTCTTTTCAAGGTCAGCTGTATCAGGGACATTTGAGACTCGAAATATCAAGCTAAGAGCAGTGACCACCAAGAGCTGTGGCTGTTTACAAGTGAAGGACGCTATTTTTGCTTACAAGTGTGTTGCAGAGTTTTACAAAAAAAAACCTTGTGGTTTGTGTTGGGACAAAGAAAACTAAGAAGCTATGTGGTGCTTGACTTCTGTATGATGAAACCTTTCTGCTCAAGGTGTGATGCAATGTAACTGTGGGCGTGCATGGCACAGTTCTTGGAGCACATCGTGACACGTACCAGAGAGGGAATGTCATTCCTTTTGCTTTGGGCAGTGGGTGGAACAAGAGGAAAATACAATATCTCACTTGTGACTTTAGTAGTTCTTAGGGGGCATCATTTCAGTTTTTAAAACTCCTTCCTGACCAGACAGACAAAAGCAGCCTGGGTCAGTAAGACCTGTTTTGAGCAGATTGATTCTGGCAATGGCAGTGAGCCCTGTGCTGCCATCCCTCCTCATGGATGTGTTCCCATGTCTGACCTGGCTTCAACAGCTGATACAGAAGAGAGGGCAGCCCTGGAATTTGGGAAAGCGTGTTCAACAATATCTGCAACTCGCTTTTATGACAATGGCTATACATGGCTCTGACACAATGCCTACACTGGATAGCGACAGTGTTTAAAAATGTCTTCAAACACTTGCTTTTCAAGTTTTGGACACTAATACTAGATTAGGCAGTGGCAGGGAAGGGTTTTTTGGTACCTTTTTGACTCTGCAAGGAACCACTGCATTCTTGGAATTTATTACCATCTTTCTTCACTTATTCCACATCAGCTCATTTATACTTACAAATTCTGCTATTTAGGTTATAGATGGTTGTGTCTGTTATTGATGGTGAAATTGATTTGTGGAACAGTTTGGCTCAAGGCAAAATAAATTAACAAAAAGAAAATAAGCCTTACTTCTGGAAACTTTCTTTACTGATGATAATTTTCCATAAGTCTGCTGTTTCTTCACTCATTTAGAAATACATAATAAAAGGGAGCTCATATTTCCATAATTTGACCCAGAGACAGAACTATTGAATTCTAGACTGCACAGAAGCATCAGCCAGAGTGGCATCTGTCTGGAAAGAGTCACACTGTGCTAAACCTTGGGGTGTTGCTTATAAACCATTCAAAAATAGAAGTATTCTCAGTAAAATTTATGAAATAGAACACCAAAAGTTTCTGAGTAAAATAGATATGTGATACATGTAAACATTGAAGCACATATTCTCTATGAAGAGCTTTTAAACAAAAAACTGTCACTGGAAATTTGCCAATGTACACTATGCAAATTTTATCACATTTTTGCTGCTAATGTATAATGCAAAAATTATGTTTCATGCTCTGTTTAGTGTGTATTTATTAATACTTCCACCTTAATCTTCTCAAAGACATGATCTGTCATTGTGGCTCTAACTACCAGTTCTTACTTCTGGCCTGTTTAGAACATGACCAGTAATTTATTATCCCCCAAGATTTCCATGGCTTCTGTCAGTGAAGAACTAATATTTCTCCTAAGTACAGAAAGTTCGATCTTTGATAGTGGATTGGTCTCAGGACATGACAAAATTCAGTCCCAGTCTGTAGAGAAGATATTTATTTAGGACCTGAGTTTTGTAATGGTCTGCAGTTAGTTACACAAGCTCTTGATGGAATGAAGAACTGCTTCAAAACATCATTTTCCCTGTGCAAGAGGCACCTCTCCAGCTAAAAATAAACACAGGCAGTTTTAAATAACCCAAAAATAGCATTCTTCCATTTCTTCCAAGCAGAAAAAATTATCTAAGAGCATTCCAATAAAATAAGGTAGCTGTATCACATAATAGGGGCCTGGGAAGATGTCACAGTGATAAAAGCTATGTGAGAATATAAACAGAACATTATAGAGACTGCTGTAAAGCTCTGGAAGAAGTGTTCCCTAGCTTTATAGGATTTGAATATGGCAACATGCTGAACTGGTAAGAGGGCAGCACTTTGTAAAACTTTTCATTACACCTTCCAATCACCTAGGAAAATTAAGGGAGAGATTTGTAATGTAAAAATTATTCAACAAATGGTGGTTAGAGCTGTGTGGCTGATTAAACGTGCCAAAATTAATAAAATTTATACTTTACTACAAGTGAAAGAAATATCTTAAACAATCTTAAAAAGAAAATTCAGTGGTCGCCAAAATTTGCTGGTCTAGAAATAAAAATTTTACGTTTGAAAATGATAAAACTGAGCTAGAACCAACTTTCTGCTCTGCTACAACATCTGACATATAGTGTGGTCTCCATGTTAGGTGCTGCATGCACACTGGTCAGCTTTCCTGATCTTAAATACTGCTTTCAAACAGATTCCCTCACAGCTGGTTTATATCATAGCATTGTCATAACATAAACCAAATCTCACAGCTTCCCTTTCAGGTGTAATGCACCCCAATTCATTTTCCAAATGTTCCTGTAAAGATACAAGGATGTGATATGTCTGCTGTGTTTTCCTATCTGAAAATCCTTTTTCTGTGGTCTCCCAGCTTGCAGCAGAGATTCAGCACAACTTCCACAAATTTTGCTGTCACATTCCTTGCCTGGCATGCACATGGGAGCTCAAGGCTTTAATTAACTCATAGAACTTTAATTGATTGTGATGTCACCTTGCTTCGTCCTGCTGTGCTCTCATCCAAGCTGAGTGTGCCCCACATAATTAGAAGTTAAACTCTTATACACACCAAAATGTCAGAGTTGGTGCACTGCACAGGTGGCAAGTAGATGTTTGTTTTGCTTTTTTCCTGAAAATAAACCTTTAAAATGGCTGTAATATTGCACTTAGCATATTCAGTGATGGCACTATTTTATCTTCAATGTCTGACTAACAATTTCACAGTGTCAAAAACAGTAGACTGAAATGAAATACACATATTATTATTATTATGTGATACAATTCGGTTTATGAACATGCTTTCTTCTATTTATTTTCTTCTACTTAAATTCCTTGAAAGTACTTAAATGATTATTTAAATAGTTTGCTGCTTTTCTGCCAAGTGTCATATTAAGTCAGCTGCATCTCAGCAAATATGTGTATCAGATGGGAATTGTGCAACAGCCTTCCCATGCATTGCTATAATATTTTTTCACACGGTGGTCTACTTAAATGACAGTTTGGATTTCCTCTATTTACTGTTTAAAGCAGTTTGTCGTTAAAATTCCATTTCCTCATGTGCTTCACTGCACAGAATGAATAAATGCTTTAAGGCATTTTCCTGTAACCACATTGATTCAGTTGATGTGTAAGTATTCAAACATGGACATCCTACATCAATAAGTATCACAATGTATCAAGCATTTCCTTTAAAGCTTACCTTATTGTAAATAAGGTGCTTCTTAAGACTTAGAAAGAGATAGAGGCTAATGCAGATATCAGATATTTAAGATGTAATAATGATAATAATGATTTAAAAAAAAAAATAGGAGCCACTGGGAGTTCCACAAAAAGATTTCATTCCTCTCTTCATTTGGTTAAATGATGAAGAGGAGAACTTTTCAAAAGGGGAAAACACAGGCCAATTCCACACAGTCACTATTCAGAAATGTCTGCCAAAATCACAGGTAAATTTTGACATTTTCCTTGGTTTAGTTAGATTCATAAGAAAAACTGATTTCCCTTCATTATTGCAGAAATAATATCTCCTGTGAGTAATGCTGTTTTGCCTTTCCTACCCAACCATTTTTACAAAAGTGGGAAGAGCAAAATTACTTCATTTGCTGTTTAGATGAGAAGGAGCCTGCTGCCTGCAGAAAAAAAAAAAAAGAGAGTGAAAAGAAGGGAAGTTCTGAGCTTTTTAATAAGATGTCATATGGTTGTTTTCAGAACAGTCCAATTTTATCTTCAATAGGATTTATATTTTTTTTTGTCCATGATTTTTATGGGCTCCATGGTTTCTAGAAATTTATAATCAATAGGTTATGTTCTCAGTGGTTTTCTGTTCCTTTCTATATTTTCTTAAAGATCTTGTTGTTTTCCATTTTCTTTGCAGTGTCCTTGCATGACCCCCCAGAGAAAGGAAGATATATCCGTCTTCTAGATCTGCCTACTCACAGTTGTGCTGTCAATGCACATCTCAAGTTCCTCCAGCCGCAGTTTGGTTTTTCCTTTCCTTGTGTTAGCTACTGAATTTTCATTTGCACTCTGGCTTTGCACAGCTTGAGTGACTTATGTATTCTTTTCCCTGTAAGCCTTTTTTCACCTGTGCCTACTTGTATTAATTACCAGTATTGTGTTTTCATGCTCCACTTACTTGATTTTTCCCCCAGAACCTTTCATCTTCTTTATTGTGCTATCCAATTTCTTCCTCCTGGCATTTGTTTGCACATTTTTCACAAGCTAAAGCACTAACTACAGAGTTATTTCTTTTTCTCCATCACACCTGATATATTGTTGATCTTTTTATTTTGTTTTTAAAATCTGTGTCCTTATGGACTGTCTTTTCCTATATTTGGTTTTATTAGGGATAGCAAACAGACCACAATCTGCATTTCAGTCCTTAAAAAGCTGCTTACCATAAATAGTACATAATAACTGCTAGCAATAAAATTGTTGCTTCCAGCCTCTTGAGATAGCTATTTCAGGGTTTTTTTTTGCAGAACCCTATCTCTAAAATGTTTCAGATTTATGTGTTGGAGAACTACTGCCTCCCCTATCAGCAAAACCCACATGCCAATGGAACATATTACCTCCTGGGTCTTCAGGTCTGGAACACTCTTATAATGAAGAATTATTTCCTAATATCCAATGTAAACATACCTTCTCCAATATAAACCTGCCTTCTTCCAGTTTAAAGCCATTCCCCCTTGTCCTATGACCACATTCCTTGTAAAAAATCCTTCTCCAGCCCTCTTGTAGCACCTTTCATTACTGGAAGGTGTAGTAAGGTCTCCCCAGAGCCTTCTTTTCTCCAGGCTGAGCAGCCCTAACACTCTCAGACCAGCTACAGAGAGAGGAGCCTATAGGAGAGGTGTTCCATCCTCTGAGCGTCTTTGTGGCTTCTTCTAGGCTTGTTCCAGGTTTGAGTCTTTCCTGTGCTGGGGACCCCAGGGCTGGATGCAGCACTGCAGGTGGGGTCTCAGCAGAGCAGAGCAGAGAAGAGCAGAGCAGAGCAGAGGGGCAGAATCCCCTCCCTCACCTGCTGCCCACACTGCTTTGGATGCAGCCCAGGGCACTTTTGTCTTTCTGGGCTGCAAGGGCACATGGCTGGGTCATGTTGAGCTGCTCATCCACCAACACTCTCAAGTCCCTCTGCCCAGGGCAGCTCTCAATCTATTTTCTGCCCAACCTTTATCTGTGTTTAGGATTGGCCCAAACCAGATGCAGAACCTTGCACTTGGCCTTGTTGGAGTGCAGAACATTTGCATGGGCCCAGTTCTCAAGCCTGTCAGGGCCCCTCTGGAGGGCATCTCTTCCCTCCAGCATGCTGATCACACCCCACAGCCTGGTGTCATTGGCAAACTGGCTGAGGCTGCATTCAATCCCACTGTCCCTGTCACTGACACAGCTATTAAACAGCACCTGTCCCAATAACAGCCCCTGAGGAATCCCATTTGTCATTGGTGTCCTACTGGACACCAAGCCATTGACCTCAAATCTTTGAGTACATCCAGTTCCAGCCAATTCTTTATCCACCAAGTGGTCCATCTATCAGATCCATGTCTCTCCAGTTTAGAGACAAGCATCTCATGCAGGACAGTGTCAAATGCTATAGAAAAGGAACTGTTGTAAATACGTATTTTTATAATATTTCTGATTATAAAGAGACTTAATGTAGACCACTAGAGTAGAAAACGTCTAGGAAATTATCAGGGTATTAATGTTACACAATTTATTAAATGTCACAGATACAAAGTTACTGCAAGGATAAACACAGTAATGTGTAATGACATGGTATTGTGGCATTTGATATCTCACTATGTCTCATTACCACTAAATAGGCCATTAAGAGACAACAGGGACTGCTCTGCCAGGTGGCTCCAAAGCTGGTAGATGTGTTTTATTCAAGAAGTAGGAAAAATAACTTTTGCTGCTCAGAGAATTAGGAAGGCAAAAAGGAGGTTTTTGTCACTAGAGGTGAGATGTTTCTGTATTACAGTGTCCAGTAAAGGCAAGGAAGAAAGTTTTGGCAATGCAAAGCAGAGGTATTTGTTTTTTGGCTGCAGGACATGAGTGTGTGCTAGTCATGAGAGACAGTTCACTTGAAACAATCATCAGAAATGTTGAAACAGAAGGAGAGGGAGAAGAGCAGACCAGACAGAGGAGGTGAGGAAAGGAGGCTGCAGTCACTTATCAGAGGAAGAGTAAAAAGTGAAGTCATGGAGGGGAATTAACCTTTCAAGTCCAGAAATGTTGCTCAGTGCCTTAGGTGACTTCACCTTTATAATTCTAGGGCACTTTATAGCTGCAGTTCTGTAACCCGCCTTTGCCTTGAAGCCCTGCAGTGTTTCAGCCAGCCCTCTGTGGCAGATTGTCCCTTGTTGCTCTCACGATGTTATTCTCATGTTAATATTCTCAAAGCCTTATTCCGCCCAACCCTGACAGCACTGTTATAGTCGGTTCTCTTGAGAAACAAATTTCTCCCAGAATCAAATAATTATTTTCTCGGTCCTTTCCCTGTCCTTCGGTTGCAGCCTTTGAGTTGTGCTGTGGGGACCCAATAATACACAGGTGCATACCTTTTCAATGACATAGTCTGCAGCAGCAGCCCCAGGTGAAAGCATGCTCCAGCCAGCACTAACAGCAACAGAAACAAACACCAGCAGGAGGGTTGGGTGTATCCTGATGAAGATTATAGAGTTCTGTGGAAAAGGATGGATGGGGTTTGCCTGTGTGCTGGAGAGGAACCAATGGAAGATGCTTTTTGAGGATGACAATTGCTTCTCTTTCCAGATGGTCACTGCGGAGAGTTTTGGTTTTTTCTTGCTTTTTTTCTGTCTCCCCTTAGTTTTTATTTTTTCTTGAAACCGACCTTACTATAGAATTGCTGTAAGCCATCATCTAAACACCCTAATAATAAATGTTTGTGCATGGAAGCCTATCTCACAACACATATAAGGCCAACATATGTCTAAAGCTTTTCAAGAGCACATAGCATTGCTGTATTTTTAAACACAAACCCCAGATGTTTCAAACTACCATTTAAAGTCTCTCTGAATAGGAACATCTGGCAAGGCAATCAAAAGGGACTTTCAGTGCTCCTTCAAATCTGAAACCTTTAGCAACCTTAGTTTGCATCTAGCTTTAATACCTGCATTGGACGGGTACAGACTTCTAGGAAACATGAGACTGAGAATGGTGGGGAAGATGGATTCAGTGCAGGTAAATAATGGGAAAGGAAAGGTCTTTGAAGCAGCCAGAACCTACCAGATGCAATTGCCTGTGAAACAAGATACAGCATGACAAATGGAAATGCTTACAAGTAAGGAGAAATCACAAGGAGAAAAGCTGCCTTCAGGAGGTTTTGCAGCTTCTGCTCCATAACCTACTTGAGAAATGCAGGAACATGGCATGGAACAGGAGCTAGGTTGCCCCGACATCTCAGATGAAACACTAGGAGCCTGTTAGTGCTGAGAGGTTGATGGTTGGATGATGAGAGGATGTGGAGCCCTGCCCCACCTCTACCTGGAGACTGCTCTCTGTGATATGGTGAGGGAAATAACAAGTCCTGGAATGTTTCCCTTAGGTTTTCTCTAACTGTACTTTTCTTCCAGGCTTGTGTAGACCCTGTCTCAGAAGCATGTCAAGAAGTAGGTGCCCACAGGTATCAGAAAAGTCTGTGAAGTCCTGCACTTAGTAAGCACATAGCTCCCTCAGGGGATGAAAAGCCCCCTGATGATAGCACTGGGTGGAGGAGAGAGAAATCTCTGGGAGCATCCAGCCACCTCCCACACAAGGATACCGGCCTGGGCAGCAGCCACTGCTGTTATTGATTCTGAGCCAGCCTACCACCCCTGTATTCCAGGGTGACATTTTGAAAGTGTGACTTATGGCTGTTGGTCTGGCTGGTGTGAAGATGGGGAAAAGTGGTGGCCATGCTTGGACAGGAAAGTGGAAGACAAAAGTCTGTGTCCATGCTTGGACAGGAAGCCCAAGGTGCTGGACAAGGTGCTGCCTGCTTTGGGGCTGTTTAGCTTCTGTATGAATCTCACCCTGTGCTTCCCTCCCTTGCTGCAATCTTGGGAGCTGCTGTCCTGCCAGTAGAATGAAATCAAGACCTGGCACATTTCTCATGCTTGTGCAGATCTGTTTTCAGCCACAGCATTTAAAATATCTTCCATAGCAAAACATTACTGTGTCACTTATTGAAATAATTTTGGTTTAAAGATGAATTCAAAACATAATTTGTTCTTTATTCAGCGATGTATGTCTAGGATAAACCACTATATATAAAGCTTGAAAAAATATCTTCTTTTTCAGTCATTTCTATGAGGAAGGTCAGACTTCCACTGTCTTTCTGAAGAGGGAAAGATCAAATGGCCTTTCTGAAGTTCTTCCTACTTCCAGTCTCTAATTCTCTTATTCAGGCTCTCATGAGTTCAAAAGTAACCCCAGAGTTGAGGTCATGAAATACATCCTGAATTTTCATAATTTCTCCTAAAATCAAAGCTCTGTCTTGTTTTGGCAATGAGTCTCTTGCTATTCAAGAAAATAGATTGTTAAGAAAATAATGGAAAAATTTCCTGGCTTTGGAACTTCACAAACATTGTTTGCTATTATTGACTTTAACTAAAATTGCATTAAACTGCCAGTGTTGACAGAAGCCTCATAATTTTCTTTGTAAGAATAAGATATAAGGAAGAGAAAAAAAAAATTCTCATTATACAGTTGAGGGCAAAATGTGAAAAACTTGGCAGATGCTGAACAGTTTAATAAAATTATTCAATAACTGTTGAAAAACAGGTCTGAATAAACAAAAGTAACTATGTGCAATCATGTAAGATAGAGATCAATAAAATGAAAATTAAATATATATGCATTAGTTCCATCACATGAAAAGAAATTCTAGTAAATACATTAAGCAGAACCATCAAACTTCATTACAATGACAGAAAATTATATATCAGGCACATTGTTAGCAGTGAAGAAATAATGCATTTTACAGCAAAAAATTCAGTTTTTAGTGTTTTCTTCTCCTTAATAAAGTGTGTGTCAGAGGATCTTAATGTGACTTTTACTGGGCATCCCTTAGAATCCTTTCCCTGTTATGAAAGGATCCAGCAGAAGTTGGTGAAAGCTGATAGTCCAATGCACCTTTTAGCTTTTTTACCAGCAGTATGGTCATTCCCAATCTCTTTTTTGACAATGAGTTAAAGAACTGCTGTAGAAGAACAATAATTTTTTGTCTTGTATCTAGGACTGCATGCTCATAGTCTGACTTTCTGACATTATTGAGTTGCTGCTTCTGTCTGTGCAGTATCTGTGCCACTGACAAATGGAGAAAAATTTGCACTAATGCTGGCTCTAGTGCTGGATTTATTCTCCCCAGGTGTATATAAAGCATAGGAGTGGAAAGCACTGTCCATATTCAAAGAAAGAGCTTGAAATAAAATTTCAGGTGTTAATATGAACCTTGTTTATCTCAGTATCACTGCTCTGATAACAATAAACAACGAAATTTCTATGGAAGTATACACAGCAGTGTTAATTTAGTAGACTTAAAAACAAAAGTGTGTTTTCCCTGTTGTTTCTACAAACAATTTCAGGCTTTATTTTTGATGGAAGTTCCATTGTATATGGCCAGATGGGATTCCAGCTGTGATTTGTCAATACACTTTTGGATTTCTCAGTTACTTTAAAATGAGAAGTTGAGTGCTTAATTTAGTGCTTCTATCTTCATGGGAGAGTTAATAAAGATAATGTAATAATTTTTACATTACTCTTTGAGGCTCATACTAGACTCATCGGATCACAGACCTAACGCAGGATTTGAGGTGTGGCCTCACCTGTGCCAAGTACAGGAGAGCAATCACTGCCGCGGTCCTGCTGATGGCCACATGATTTCTGTGTGGATGTCACTGGCATTCCTGGCCACCTGGGCACATTCTGGCTCGTGTTCAGCTGCTGTTGACCAACAGCTCCAGATCCTTTTGTTCTTGGCCACTTTCCAGCCACTCTTCCCAGCCTGTAGCACTGCAGGGTTTGTTGTGACCCAAGGGCAGGACGCAGCACTTGGCCTTGTTGAACCTCACACCATTGGCCTCAGCATCAGTGCAGCCTGTCCAGATCCTTCTGCAGAGCCTTCCTGCCCTCCAGCAGGTCAACACTCCTGTCCAGCTTGGTGTCATCTGTGAACTGACTGAGAGTGCACTTGATCCCCTCATCCAGATCATTGATAAAGACATTAAACAGGTCTGGCTCCAACACTGATCCCAGGAGAGCAGCACTGGTGAGCCACATCCAGCTGGATGTAACTCCACTCACCACCACTCTCTGGACCTGGCCATCCAAACAGTTTTTATCCCAGTGAAGACTGCACCAGTCTAAGCCATGGGCTGACAGCTCCTCCAGGAGAATTCTATGGGAGACAGTACAGAGACTTTACTGAAGTCTGGGCAAAGGTAAGCTTTTGGCAGATAAGGCAGGTAGGATGACAAAATTCATACATGCTATAAAAAATCAGAGCCCCTGAAAGAATCTGTTTTACATTCTACATTCCTAAACCTCTGACTTCAGCCAACTGACAAATGTGTTTATCCCAAACACTTTAGTGAGGAGTAGGTTTTGGCAACATTTCCTCTGATACTGTTTTTAAAATTCCTTTACTTCCATTCAGTAGGTTGAAAAGTAGTAAATCACAGAAGCTCAGGTGACATTCCTAAAAGTTATCAGCTCTCTGCATGCCAACTTCTTACTACATCCTCCAGGCTTTATATCTAAAGGTATCAGTGAAAAAAAAATCTCATGGAGGGAGGGTACGTATTCATCACATTTCCAGCTCTCAAAATGAGATGTCAGAGGGAGTTCAGTGGAAATACCAAGAACATATGAGAAAAATTTTCATGTGCTAAGATCTTGCATTCATTTGCCTTAGTTTATTTGAATAGCTGAAATTTGAATGCTATGCCTGGAACTCAAACCCTGTTTTGTCTGGTGGGAATAATGGAATTTCTATGGTAAAATTCTTAAACCATGAGCCCAAGCCTGGAAATAGCCACAATGAAGCTGATGTTTCTCCCACAAGTGTGCATTGGTGATAAATTATCAGTAATGGAATACATGCCAAAGCCAGGAGAATAATTGCAAAATGTCTTTAAAACAGGCTTTGAATCAGGCAAAAAGTACCTCAATAGTTTGATTATTTTAGCGATACATCATAATGTTAAAAAAATATGAAATCAGGCAATCTGCTAATTAATGTGCTTGACATCCATTCAGGAATCTGAAAGGATAATTTACGCCTGCAAAGATAAAGTTAATACAAATATAACTGTGAACAGAACAAGGAGTCATAACCAAAAGAAAATGAAAAAATCCCAACAAGAGAACTCTGCACTATTTTGTCTTGAAGAGACTAAAAAACACCTTAAAATCTTCTACTGCCAAAAAGACAGGATAAGTAATGGGAAATTTGTGACATCATTATAGTAGCAAATGGAAATGACTTCTCAGCTATCAGAAGAGTCATAAAATACATCCCTTCCTAAACAAAACATAGTGGAAAGGAGTGTGCTTCAGGGATATGAAAATGGTTTTCACGATTATCAGGTGAACTGACTCTTAAATTTCTTTTTCTCCAGGGGCGCACTCCTCAGGCCAGGTATCAAAGTTCTTGCACTTGCTTCCCAGTGTTTAGGACTGGATGACCTTATCATCCTGTTAGACTTGATGGACACACGAGCACAACTTGAATCCTAAAGGAAGTATGGAAGGATGACCTGGTGCCTGTCTGCCACGTGCCCTCTCATGTACAGGGATGTGATTCCCAGAGAGGAACCAAAGTGTGAGGTAGATTTGGATGATCAGGGACCAAAAATCTCAGCTAAGACCCAACATGTATCTCTGAAGAATGGCCAGACATTGGAACAAGCTGCCCACAGGAGTGGTGGAATCATTATCCCTGGAAGTGTTCAGAAAATGTGTGGATGTGGTACTTGAGGACATGGTTTAACCATAACATGGTGGTGACAACCTCAGAGTTCCTCTCCAACATCAGAGATTCTGCGGTTCTGTGATTCTATGTGTGCAGGTCAGATAACACAAACATTTGGCTCCCGTTCTCAGGCCTCCCAATGTATGCAAGTATTGAACAGATAGTGGTCCCCAAACTAATTTATTCACAAGACTTTGCTGTCCAAAAAAAATTCAAAATAAATAATAATTATCCTCCAATCTACAGTTTTACAGCATGTACACAAAAGAATAACTAGAATAAAAATAGTAAGTACTTCTTTACTAAATAATTTTGATCTAGTCTATAAAACAGGTGTTAGATCCTATTTGCCAAAGTAAATAGAAGTTCTGGCTTGAGAAGGGAGGCTTTAACAACCAGAAAAAACTCTTGTTTTGTGTTTATTTGACTTACACACATTTCACCTTCCTGAGTACCAACACTTCTTTCTGACATCAGAATGAAGTTTAAGGATGCCCTCTCATCTTGCTTTTCTCAAATCTGAAACCTGAAATCATATTTAGCTTGGTGGAACTTCAGTTGAGACCTTTTTCATCTCTTCCCCAGGGAAACTGTCATTGCTTTGCCAGTAGTCACCTCTAACAAGCTCCGGGATGCAGGTAGGACACTAGAACATGAGTGTCAGGAAGGTTATACAGAAATGCTCTCCTTTCTCACAAGGACAGATAAATGCTTTTCCTTAGAGATAATCTTGACTGTCTCATACAAGCATCACAAGCTCTGATGAAAGGCCTACTTTAATGTGGGTCTTGGAGCTGTGTGATTAGAAGAAGGGAGGAAAAACATGTTAATTTTTGCTGCACTGTAGCAGTCAAGTCATAGGGTTTGTATGAAGAAGAAAGGACCACCAAGGCAAAAAATATTCTAAGTTTCCCAAAGGACAGTGCCAACAAAGGGCATGGAAGCAAAACATACATTAATAAATACAGATTAAAAACTTGCTTGAAGCTCAAATGGAGCTATTTCAATTAAACCACTGGCTCTCAGAGATCCAGTCTTCGACGAAGCACAGGCAGACAGTTTACCTTGGACAAATAATTATTCCCAATAGGACGAGAGCAAAATGTTATCTGATGAGAGGATGAGATTTTATACTCATTCATTTACAAAATAACCTATTTTAAACCTAGTAAAAGGCAATGGAAGTCTTTACAGTGATTGTAATTTTGATATGCCCTCAGACTCCAGTTCAACAAAATACGTAATCACAAGCTTCAGTTCAACAAAATGCATAATCACAGGCCAAACTTGAGAATATGCTTGAGAATAGATTGAAACAGCTCACTGAGACAAAGCTTAAACTCCAAGAGGGAAGAATGCTGTTGGTTTGGTCTACCTCTAACACATTCCCACTTACAATTTAATACTTTTGCATTGTATAAAAAATACTCGATCTCATGCAATGCAGTTCAGATCACAAGATTCAGAAGCCTAAAGTATAGAAATAATAAGCCAGATCCAGTGCTCTGTTCCTAATTATTTCCAATTTGAAGTCAAATTATAGCAATGAGCGAAGAGTGAATTCAGCTATCCTCCACTTTATTAAGGATTCATTCTTTTTTACAAGTGTAGGAACAGTCCCACAAAAGTCCATCAAATTGACTGCCAGCTAACAATTGCCTTAGACTGCGTATTTGTTTTGATTTTCTAATTTTATGGGAGGAGTTTTGGATTTAATTTGTTCTGGGTGCTTATGAAAGTCAGTGGTGCTGACTTTTATTTATTTGATGCTGATAAGTTAGTTATTAATGTGTACAAGTTTTTCCTTGAAGCATCGTTAGTCACCTCTCTAAGTCTGTGACATTTTTATGTGTTTTGGGCTCTGAGTAGCTTGTGTTTCTTATGTTTTACTTCTCTCTGGCTGGGGAGGTCAAATGGAAACATTTAACCAGAATACAGAGGTGTGAAGCTTATGGAATAAGTTCCCTCTCCTTCAGCTTTAGGTTGCATTTTACACTTTTTTTGTAGAAGTGATGTATCTTCCATCTCTATTACTCCCTCAAAAACTTCTGAGCAACCCTAATGAAATACTTGCATCTACAGCTATGAACAAGGCAGACGAGTACAGGTGATTTGAGACAGTCTAAGAAGAGCTAGGAATATCTTTTCTTGTCTCTGAAAATAGATGCTCTGTCTTGGGTAGAATAGGACAATTGAGTACAATAACACAAGATAATCCTTATGTGTACAAGGTTGACCCTTGTCCAGATCTATTTTAAAGATAATTTGGCCTTGTAGGTCTGTTTGTTTGCTTTTTCCCCCTCAAGTATGGTATGATTAGACATAATCTGACCTTTCCAGAAAAAAAAATTCCTTTATGTATTGATGAACAACCGCATTAATATGTTGCTTTAACATTACTTTTTTTGTTTTAATTTTCTTAAAAAAAAATTTTAGTTATCTCTTACCAACAAAATCAGCAGAGAAGGAACAAACTAGTATCTAGGCAGCCATTTTCTACCCAACTTCAAACAGAACAACTGTTCTAGAAAGACTTTAAAATTTTTTATTGCTTTTCCCTTTTTATTCTCTTTCATGTTTTGCATTACCCGAGTTACTGCTTCTAAGCCTTTTTATCCTTGTAAAAGGGAAAAAAAGAACCTCAAGGAAATAATCTGTTAACACCCTGGTTCTCAGTTGAGATATTTGCTGGCCAGTGAGTCAGCAAAAGAAACAGCTGTGATTCTTCTTTGTTCCTTTGAAAGTGTAACTTCTCTCTCTCACCCCAGTATGACTTAGGTGTTTGTTCCAGGCTGATAGCCATTCAAACAATATTATGATGAAGTAACACAGAAATCTGCAATAAAAGGAAATTAGAAGGTGTTACTGGCATTTAGTGATGAGCCAAAATTAAAAAATTGGTGGTCTTACACTGCACTCCATATAGCCCTCCTGATCACAAAATAAATACATAGTGAGGAAAATGAAAAAAGCTAACAGGCAGGTACATTGACCTTGTCATTAGGATAACTGAAATTACTATAAATAGTCAGAATACCCATATGAGGATTATAAGACTAATGGAAAGCTCTTGCCCTCAGTAACACTGTCTTCTATATACATACAATCTCACTGCATTTTAAAATTTTTATTGAATGCCTAATTTATTTTTATTTGGCACTTAGGCCCACAGCCAGTGTTACAGATAACACTCGGGTACCTGAAATTCTTGTTTCGTTTGTTTGTTTGGTAGTTTGTTTTATTTTCTCTTTTCATAAAAAATCCTTTTGTATTTATGTTCTTTTGTTATGTTTTTATTTTTTATTTAAAAGGCAAAAAGTAGAAATTAATTCCAAAACCAATGCTAAACCCTCCCGACCCCACTGTTTTCACCCAAGGAACTGGATGAGCAGGTAACAGGTTACCAGCCAGCTCTCTTACCTGCAGGCCTATTTTTCTGATATTCTTCAGTGAGGAGAGAGAGAGAATTTGTCAGAAAGATCTTTTTTTTTTTTTACATAAAATATTTAGATTATTCTATCTTTTCATGTTTCTGGAAGAAAAATGCTCAGTTGGAAAAAGTAAAAAAAGCTGTTTCTTTGTTCTCAGCATCTCTAAATAAAGTAGCCATTTGCACCATGCAGGAAATTAACACCTTTCACAGCAATAAATCATGATCCAGGAAAATAGTATGTGATATATTTGTAGAATTGTAAAATTTTAGTGAGTTTTTTTTACATTTAGATGGTCACTGAGAAGGCCAAAAGAGATATAGACCAGAAGCTATATAAAATGTTTTGCAAAAGCAAACTCTGTTTTGTTTTAATTGACTCCAAACCAGGGTACGCTATGTAAAGCTGTTTTTTCAGTAGATAAAAAAAAGAAAAAAGAAAAGGGCATTTCTGTTATTGTAGATAGAAACAATTTTTAACTATTTTGTGAACATTTTCAGTGGTTTCAATTGCTTCAATTCAGAAGGTCAAAGAATGAGTCCCTGCTGCATTTCCAGCAGAGATGAGAGCCTCTGATTATAAACTTGCCTTGTTCCAAGATGACTGACACAAAACTATCCTCTGGCACTGTCTTTAGCTAAGCCTGGAGATCAAGGTAGGGCAACACACCTGCAGTGTGGGCAGAAGTTCACAGCCAAGGGCAGCTGCCTTTGACCTCCACTCAGATCAGCTGCAGCCTGGAGGCTGCAGAGGGCTTGGCTAAAGACAGTGCCAGAGGACTTGCACAAAGGCAATTTGAAGGCTAATCTCCCATCTGCCAAGGACTGTCAAGCACCAAGTTAGTAATGACCCACAGGAAACCCTGCCTTCATCCTCTCCCTCACATCTGTTCCTTTGGAAAGAGTGGCTGCACCTGTAGCATCAAATGAGGCTGCTTTTTTTCTTCTTTATCCAGTCAGATCCCTTCATCCAAGGAGCCTTGCTGGACTTAATGGGACCCACTCATCTTGTATGACACTACACAGGGTAAGGGAATGAGAGCATCATAGACAGGAATAACCAAATCACCTGGCTGTTCCAAATTAGCAATTACATAAAACAGTGCCGTGGTTTGACTTAACTGGCCATCAGATGCCCAACAAATTACTCTATCCCTCAGCCTCCTCAAGAGAACAGTGGAAAAAAATGCTATAAAAAGCTCATGGGTCAAGATAAGGACAGGGAGCTCCCTTACCAGTCATGGGCAAAACAAGCTCATCTTCAGGAAATTAATTTAATTTATCTTCAATTTAAACAGCATAGGCCAGTGGAAAACAAGAAGGAATCTTTAAGTGCCCTATCCTTCCCAGGGTCAACTTCAGCTCTGACTCTTTTACCTCTTGCTCCCAAGCAGTGAAGGGGATAGGGAAGGGGGGTTCATGAAATTTAATCTCTGCTCCCTCCTCCTCACACTGTTCCTCTGCTCTTACATGGGGTCTCTCCCACAGGCTAGAGCATTTTAAGAATCCCCTGCCACAGCACGAGTCATTTATACGCAGTGCAGTCCTTCAGCACAGTGTGCAGTCCTTCAGCACAGTGCTCCAGTGTGGGTCCTGCTCCAGCACAGGCTTCCCACAGAGCCACAAGCTCCTTCAGGACATCTCCTTCTGCTCTGGTGTGGGCTCCTCCCTGGGCTGCAGGTGGATCTCTGCTCCCCCATGGTCCTCCCTGGGCTGCAGGGGCACAGCTGCCTCTGCATGGGCTGCACCAGGGCTGCAGGGGAATCTCTGCTCCAGCACCTGGAGCAGCTCCTGCCCCTCCTGCACTGACCCTGGGTCTGCAGGGCTGTTTCTCTCACATTCTCACTCCTCGCTCCCAGATGTTGCACAATACATTTCCCACTTTCTTAAGTATGTTATCACAGAGGTGTGACCAAGATTGATCAACTTTGTGCAGAGGCAGATCCATCCTGGAGATGTCTGAAACTGTCTCTGTCCACCATGGGAGGACTTTCTGGTGTCTTCTCACACAAGTCACACCTGCAGCTTTCCTGATACCAACGTCTTGCCACACAAACCCAGTTCAAATGGCCATGGGTAACATATGGCTGAGTGCTAAACACCATAGCAGGATGTTCATCAGAGTGCTGGGGTTTAGCAAAGGTGCAGCTTCACCTCTGGCTGTGCTGCCGCCAGCTTTCCCAGCTCTGCCCGTGCAGGGCCTCATGGGTCCTATTTGAGCATCACTGACTTGTTCCTTTCTAGCCTGTGCCTTTTCACATCACCCTTGGCAAAATGCATCCCTTCTGTAATGGTGTATGTGTATCTCTGCTTCTTATTGGTATAATAACTGAAGTTTGATTATCCCTTGAAGGTGTGAAATTTGTCAGCTGAGACCTTTTCTTTAGACAAAATAATTATTTGTATTGATTTAAAATGCCTCTCAGTTGAGTATTTCAACTGGAAAGAAAAATTTTCATGTCAAAACATGCTAGTTGAGAAAACATTTAAAAAATATATTTCAATATTAAATATACATAAATTTGATTTTAATAAAGACAAAAAAATACAACCAACTTGTATTCTTTTGATGGAAACTATTCTGTACACACAATTTCAATAATTAACTCTTCCCCAGCCAAAACCAGCACAAACACAGAATCATACTCTCCTCAAGACAGTTTCCTGATATCCCTTAAGAGCCAATATTAGCAAAGTCTACAATAACCAGCTGGAAGACAGAAGGAAAGTAACTCTTAAGAATGTCTTTTCTCACATTTAAAAATCAATCCACTTCCCCCGAGCTCTAAAAAAGGTAAATAATAAGTATACTAGATATATAAAAGGTATAAAATAGGTATAATCAGGGTCCCTGCAGGTAAATAAAAAGCTTTACGGTTATTTTGGGCTGTATATGAGTTTATATAGCAAAAACATTCACCGAAATGATGTATTAGCTCTTGGTCCTCTGCATAATTATTTTATCTGTTATATTTGTCTCCCCCACTTTTTGTTGTTGTCTGTCTACAGGGTCTTCACCCACATGGATTAAGGTGATATCAAAGAAACTGTAATAAAGACATGATTGCTTTTAACATTATTATTCTATTTTTATTTATAAATATCCTTGTACATGTTTCATGCATTCCAAGACATAATTTGATATCTTTAACAAAGAAGAGCTACTCTTGTGTCTTCACTAAACCAGTTTGTTGATAACAAACAGATTTTAACTAACATTTGGACTATCCATGATTTCAAACACACAGATGGAATCAATAGCTGTTTGCTGTGTAACAGAATATGTCTAACATAACAAATATGCCCAGAGTGTAAAACAAGAAGAGAAAGTAAAGAATGAAGTAAATGAACTTGAATGAGTCAGATAATAATGTTTACATATGTGGTTGTCTTAGTCCTTGTAATCAATAAAAACATTTCCATGAGAAAAAAAAATCCATGGAAATGAAATAAACTAATTTTCAAAGTCAGCTAAAGAAAAGTCACAATAACATATGCATGATACCTTAAAAGTAAACATCTCTGAATGTTGTTCAACTTAAAACAAATAAACAAGAAAACTCCACCCAAACCACACAGCCCTCTTGTGTTTTGCAAAAATCTCTTTAATAAAAAGGCCCATCAGCAAGTTTACAACATCAAATTTCCTCAGCTTGGAAACTTTGTTCAAGCTTAATATATTTTGGTGAGGTGATCACATCCTCTAAACTCCAGACTAGTCTACATATTTGGAATATCTGAACTCCTCTGGAGCCTGATTTCAGTGTTTAAGGAACTCTTGATTTGACCTTTTACTGTTACTGGGTGGAATTCAGCTGCATGAATCTCATCACAGCACTTGAAAGCTCTTGGATTGAAGTGCTCTGATTTCACCAACATGTACCAACAGATCTAGCTCACAAAGGACTCGAAAATTTTACTCTAGTCTATTCATATAAATGAATATTTCACAAGAATGATGTATTGAAGAATTTGATTTTTATTTGTTGATGAATTCTTATAAAGAGTATAAAAGTGTAATTAAGCTTTTATAAAAGTATCTTTTCCACAAGTGGAGCCATCATCTTTGCAGCTTAACGTAACACCTTGCAGTTTAATATACCCCAGAATGAGCAATGACAATGCAGTAGGAAACACATTTTTCCAGTGTCCAGTCTTTCAGGCATAAGCAATCATGACTGTCTTGTACTGATTATGGTAAACAGAAAGTTTGCAAATGAGCTGTTAAAGGCATTGAAAATGCATTTTTATGGTCTCATTTTGAAGGAATGCTCACATTTAATATCTAGAAAAGAGGAAGTTGGGTTTTTATGATACATTTCTCCGCTACAAGTAGTCTCTATTGGCACAATTTTTAGTGAAAAGAAATATGTAAGATAATGGATACATAACATTCATAAAGCTGTGGAATTGCATATGTTTCAAATTTAAAGTAGCCTTTAAATTTTGGAGACAGGCTGTGGTTGAATTCAGTTTACACTTTCAGATTTAAATTGCTACTCAGCTGATAACTTTGCTATCACTTACTAGAAGATGGTCAAATAGAAAAATTCCAGAAGCCTGTTTCTTTCATTTCTCTATCCTCTTTTAGCAATTTCAGATATAAATAATTAATATATGCATGAGGGTTAAAAATAACGTAGGACTGAATCCATTCATATAATAATCACGTACAATAATTTGTAGTACTACTTAATTTGTGGTACTACTTAATTTGTAGTACTACTCATGATATAAAAAATTTAGTCCAATTTGTCACAGGGTAATTTGCTTTGGTCCCAGAGTAATTTAAAAACACCTCCATCTTCTTGGCCTAGGGGAGAAAAAGATTTTATTTACTCTCTGTCTTTAAAACAGCAACATCCTTTATCAGTTTCACAATTAAATATGGCTCATATAAAAATATGTAGGATTAAAATATTAGAAACTATCTGAAAAAACTTGATTTTTTTAGAGCATTTTATACAGTGTGCCACTGAAAGGTTACATCCTTCCTCTCTTTCTAAGTGTGAGAATTCCTCTCCTTGCTGTTTTCTGTTTTGGGATGTAGGAACACATGTTTTCTATTTAGACAGTTCAGCAGTTACTGAAGTCTGGAAAAAAAAATTTCCAAAACATTAATTATCTCCTTCAGATCCTGAGCTCATCAGTGCTACAGTCAGTGTCTGGGCTAAAGGCAAGACATGAGTTTTAACACAGCACAGCTGAAACACAAACCTGGGTCTAGCTCTGTGCAATAGGAGCCAAACCCTCACTTGAAGACCCCTTACAATGCCAGATAAACCTTATAGAGAGCGCCAGGTATCCCTAGCACACCACTTCTGCAGCAGCAAAAAGTGATTACACGTTTAGCCAAGGCAGCCCCCAAGGGTCAGCTTCATTTTTAAGAGCCAGAGGTTTAAACTAAACAGTGTTATATGGTAGACCAAGAGAACAGTGCATTTTTTGGTTTTGAGGTTGAGCATATATTTCAATATACTCAAGGTTAATGAGAGATGGTCTCTTATCACTGCAAATTACTTGAAATTACTTCTTATTCTTTCTTTTTCAGTGTCTCAGAAAATATAGTACTGGTCTGTTTAAAGAGTTTCAGGATTTAGAAGGATAAAAGGAGCTACATGAAAGAATACTGTAGGGTTGGGGGTTTTTTTCATATTTTATCCTTTCTGTCCTTAACAGAGACTCAAACCACCCCCCCTGTTTTTTTTAATTTGAAGTGTTGTTAACCTGCAATAAGAGGTTTTTAAACTTAAACTTGAGATTACTAAAATTGACTTTTGACTTCCTGATATTAAATTTATGATTAGTTTAATGATACTAAAAATCCATACAAAAGGCTGCAAGGTTATGCTAATTTAGCAGGTACTCCTCCTGATAGTCTTAATTATGTTATTTTTCTATTCAAATGTAATATTTTAAGCCTCTGTAACATTAAAAATGTTAAGAAACTATTTTCAGATGTCACTATGACCTTTTAAAATACCTAATCTAGCTATTTAAAAGCTTTATAACTCATGGTCTTATTTTAAAAGGAGTGTGGGAGGATAATCAAATAAAGTTTTCTCGTACTGAGCAAAAAGAGAAGTGCACTAATTCTACATTAGTAAGCACACTTATAGAAAGTTGTCTTTCAGTACAATTGAATACCACTGAATATTGCAATACCACAATATCACTTAAGCGTCCTTCAAGGTACCTCTATTTATGGTTAGACATCCATTTAAAATTCCTCTCATCAGATTTTTTTTTTTTGAGTTATTTTTATGATCCACATACACACTTCCATATGGAACCTTATTTTTATGATTATGTGAAATATATATCTGTTCTAAGTAGATTTTTCTCCAAGTATGCAGCCAAAGATAGCCTCAGACAGTGTGTATTTCCTGGACACACATTTGTGTGCTATATCCATGGGACCCACAGAGCTGCATGAGTCACAGGCACACACAGGTGTCATGTTTAAAAAATGTTTGCCTCATGGACTTCAGATCAGAATTGGAAATGTGTTGATTTAATAATAACATAATTAACTGGCAATTTGTGAACCATGTGTTCAGGATCTGCCTGATGTGAAACCGGATAAACCACAACATGAGACACAAGACTTAGACAGAGCTGCAGATTTTGCAATACCTGCTGTAAGTGATCACCCCACGTTTAAATCACACACACATCTCTCACAGGCTGTTTGGGTTTCAGGCACAAATACCTCTCTGGGCAGTCTCTACTGGCACCTCCCTCCCATGGGAGACTTGGGTGCTCCAGTGCTCTGTGCCCAGGATGTTCCCTGCTGCACCCAAGCACTTGTTCTCCAGGTCTCCCTTGGAACCGAGTGGGTGCCTGCTCCCTGTGCTGTCACAGGGAATAATGCTCAACTCAGCCTGTGAATGGTGTTGCTACTAATTTTCACACTATTATTTATCTGTCACAGGAAGTTTTCACTGTCTGAAGTCCAACTAGAAATCACTGTAAGATGATTCCCTGAGTATGAACTCTATCTCTCCTGTGCAGGTTCACAAAGAGGAACGAGTCCAGAGAAGCTCAAATATTGGAAGTTCTTATGTTTTAACTTATTACTGCCTCTACACTTTGACAACCTAAATTTGAAAAAAAAATTCTACTGGCCCAAGAGTTAAACAATCTTGCTGTGAAGACATCAAGGGGTCTTTGTTTCAAGTGTTTGTTTCCACCAGGAGCTTCCTATTGTGTACATGTATATGCAAATATATATACAAATACAGGTACAGGTAGATGCATTCCTTCCCAAAAAGCAGCATGTGTTTTTCAAAAAACTCGGGCTCTAGCACTAGTTGGTATATTCTTCAGCACTTGAATATTTTAGCATTACAAAAGCATTCATCAGTGGTAAACTGAGCTCTCTATGTGTCATAATATGAGCCAGTTTCTTCTATCACCCAATAATTTTCATACTTCCAATATTCTTTCCTAACTTTGTTTTTTATCAACATTATAAAAAGAGGAAAAATTACCTCCCGGACCTAATTTGGTTTTCTGTTGGTTTTTTATGATTGCACTATACATTTGAATCACAAAGCTACAGTGCAGACTCATTCTGAATTGTCCACTAAACAAAAAAATAATGTTCCTAGTTGCTGTTTTCTAAAGTGCCACACAGGTAAGACAAAGTAAGCCACAACTTGAAGTGGACCTGGATGCTGGCATTCATTTAAAAATCAACAAGATTAAAACTCTTCATATGTTCTAGGTAATCCTGAAAGGAGGGAGTTGGACTTCGTGATTCATATGGATTCCATATGAATCCAACTCGAGATATTCCATGATTTCATGAATTATTTCCTATGTTCACTTTTTCTCTCCCACAGCACTAAGTTCATAGGTCTTGACTTCTTAGGGAGATCATTGTTGATCTGGCAAGGTCAGGTAGAAAATATTGTTTCCTGCTGTTCAGCTGCTCAGAGTTATCTGTTTGAGGTGCCATTGGCTGAAATCCCTAGGCATCCCCAGCATTTGACTCCATACCTCTCGGTGACTCTCCAGTTGTCATCTCTCCTTTCTTTCATGACTTTCTAAGATCATCTCTTCTCTTCAGAAACATCTTCAGTACCTTTTCAGGATTGCCTCTTCCTTTCAGACTCCAAGTCCCTAAGTTTAAATAGAAAATACTTTGCATAAGGAAATGTCTGATCAGCCTCCTAACTAATCAGCAGTTCTGTCTCTTCCTTAGATAGTTCAAAAATTTGGGTTTGAACATGCACCCCATTACACACAGGCATCCAACTATATGCTGCCTTCCGGCACTCACATTTCAGCTATTTTTATAACTGTCAAAGAAAGCAGTGTCTATGCCAATCATGCAATGTGTGTAGCTGGCATTTCTATCAAGTATCTAAATTTCCTATGGGTTGCCTTTAAATTTCATTTTGTCTAAATGTTTCCCAGAGCTATTCAATATATATGATCCATCTTACCTAGTTTTAGACCTTTAAAAAGTTTCAGAAAAGTTTCTGAAACTGGACCTTCTATGTATCCATTGGTAAACCACGTGCCTGAGCAGCCCTTATCATTTATAAAGATCTAGTTAATGAAGTTATTGGAAACTAGACAAATATTTTCTCATGCTGCTGTGGATGTCTTCACTTGGGCAGCTGTATTTGCTCTAGAACATCATGTCTCTGCTGATTATATCTTAATTGATCATAATTAGAACTTAGATTTTATACTTTTGGACATTCTGAATTTTGTCTGGCACATTAATTTGTGCTGACATATAAATATAAATGTCTTGAATCAAATCCTGTCCTACCAACCTAGTTTTGTTTGTTATATCTAGTCCTTCTCTAGTCTGGATAGGAAGACAGCATTCTCTCTTCTTTTCTTCTAATTGCTGAGAATCTAAATTATTTATCTGAAGATGTATAGTAAATTCTTAGATAATTAAAATTAGATGAAATGGGTTCCACCCTAGTTCAAAAGCACAGTACTCTCCATTATTTACAGATTTCTTTTTTTTTTATTATTATCAACTTAGCTGGCCATAACTTTTATATTTATACATACATACATACATACATACATATATATACATGTGTTTATTTGAGATACTTTATTTCCAATATGTTTCTTGTTTTTATTCAGACAGTTCTAGCTTCTAATAAAAAAATTCTAATTGTAGGCAGACCGGTAGGTTACATAGACTTGGAAGACTTCCTAATGCAAAGAGACTCATGCTCATCAAAAAGGTTATTTATATTCTTGAAAAGCATATTTTGCCCTAGAGGATTTTATTAGGGAATCTGCAAATCATTACAGTTCATAACATAACTGTTTTTCCATCTTGTATGATACCCTGACCCTAGAAGCCGTGTGGATTGCAATCCATAGGACTGGGGAAATTTATACTTGAAAATGTCCCTCATAGAAATCCTGCATTACAGGGAAAAAAATGTAGCAATTATGACAATTTGGTTTTGTTTTCAAGGCTGATGAAAAAGGATATTAAGTTTGACACTTTTTACTATATCCCTTTGCTTAATAGGCTGCTCAGTGGACAATCTTATTATTTACAGAACCTGTTATATAGCAGGATAGAGATAGAAATATAGAAAGAGAGCCAAATATAAAACAGTCAAAGAAGATGAACAATAGTCCTTAAACAGGCACTTCTAAAATGTGAGAGTTTGTATCTTTAAACTCAGACTGGAATTTAGTTTGACTGCTGTTCTTACAAAAGTAAGCAATGTCATCTTAGTTTCTGCTTCAGATTTGTCTGGGACTCCAAGTTGACATATTTCATTTTAATTAGCTATTCTATATTTGCTCTTCTTACTTAAAGAAACATCAGTCCTCTACAAAGCAAGACAACTTCTTCAGGTTACCTTGAGGTCAGCATCATAAATATAACAAGGGAAGAGCCACGACCTACATACAGAGCAGGCTTGTTGCTGACAGCACTGCAAGCAAAACTGAATACTGCAAAACTGAATCATGTTGCTCCAGAGATGAGGATCCAGGGATGAGCTGGGCCTTCTTCCCACACAGGCTAAAGAGGAAGAGTGACACATAGCTGGGGGAGGAATAAGGCTGAGAGAAGAAGGAAGGTCCTGGAGAAGCTTAGTTCTTTCTCTTGGAGGGCAAATCGAGACAGTTACAGAAGGAATATTTCAGTGGGATGCCACAAATTCTACCCACTGCTTTGAACAGCAGCAGTTAACCTCATCCTAATCACACTGCAGCCCTATCTTTTTTGGTGTACCCCATAATCTGTGACAACTCCATCTGTGTCTGGAGCTGGCTCTGTCACCATCTTCACAGTGAGCAGCTATCACAAGCACTATCCATCATACCTGTCACAAACAAAGTGCTATCTTTTTTAAACTTTATTTATTCAATATCACATTGTACAGTAAGAATGAAAAGTTAAAGAAAAATATTTCCTGAGGTGATAATTATTTTATTGCTGAGAGGTTCTAGTTAGGAAGAAACAAGTATTTTTGTTTTTCCATGGCTGTAGCTTTCTAAGTGGCCTTTAACTGGAATTAAAACCCAAAGTAAAAAATAAATTTGCTGTTTTTTGAAATAATTTCTAGAATTAAAAAAAAATGAAGAAACCTATTAAGTGTTTTCCAGAAATTAACTATTCAGAAATACAGATTAAAGATTGGTCTTTTAAAATGATCCAGTCTATAGCAAGCAAATCCTTAAATAACATTGAATAGTGAAGAAGAAAAAAAAGATTATGCCACAGATCTAAAGAATATAATACACTTTCAGAACCAGACACCAAATGGAGATTGAGAAAAAATGGGCATAATTTGAACAGGAAAGGTTCAAGCTTTTAAAGTCAGACCCAAAATGAAAACATTTTACCCCGGAGAAATGTCAAATAGTTGAGCTTGTTATCTAAAGAGGTTTTAGCAGCAGTACTTTTGAAATTGGGATGAAACTTGGAACAATCTGGTCTGACTTCATAGTTGACATGGTTCAATGTATCCAAATCTCAAAAAACCACAGAATTGGAAGAGGAAGTTGAAACTCTTTGCTTATTTTTCTTGGTAGTTTTCAATGTTTCTGCCCAAAGGACCTGAGAAAAGATAAAATGTAGCCCATATTTTCCAAATAAATAAGGATAGAATCCAACAGTTTTTATGTGTTCTAGAGATGGAGTAGTTTCCTGGAGCTCCAGTAAATTCACTGTGTTAACTAAATGTATAGAAACCACCTCCATTTTGTTAAAATCCCTGTGCTATAAAAGAAGAGATTGGGGAAATGTCAGGGAAAAGTACCCTGTGTGCTTGGTCCATATTTATACTCAGCATGTGTATGCCTCAGAACTTTTGGAATCAGGATAGACCTTTAGTCTGAATCAGGCCATTCAAATAATCCTGTTCTAAATAATGAGTGGTGATCCTGAAGGAAACTCAGCAACACACAGGCTGAAAGACATACAGGTAGAAAGGGTACTGTGGTTCAACATTAATTCCCAGCTTGATTACTTGAAATCCCAAACTGAATACATACTTCCCCAAATTCTAATATATTAGGATGTAATTAAGTGTAATAAATTAAAAATGAGCAAACCCTATGGCGTGTAAGAGTATCACAGTTAAACTTCATTTGCAAAAGAAATGGCTCTGAGATATAATTAAAAGACAACCCTCTGAAACAAAGGATGTATTAAACATTTGTTCTTTTGGTGTTAGCTTGACAGCTGCTACTAAGAAAAAAAAAACAAAAAACCTCCAGCCAAAGAGAAAAGGTTGTTACATCCTCTAGCACTAATACTCTAAGTATAAACTGTGAAGTGTTCAGATACCATTGAATTATTGAGATTGTGATGGTTCACAAATTGGTCATTATGACAGCAGAATAAGGGAAAAGAGATTTTCAGCACAGAACGTACAAAATGTAAAGAGAACTGCAGAATTAATTTAAAATTAATGAGACAAGTTTTCCAAAGCTAACAGGGCAGGCTGTTGAAGATAGGTTTATGTTAGATATGTCAACTAGCTCTCATCTGTGAAGATGCTATAGGGAATAAACAAAGCTTTCTTTTTAAAAGATACTGCTTTTAGTTCTTTCTAATGTGTGCTGATTTTCTTAAAAATTTTGATTAAAAAAATCATTATTTTATTTGTGGTATATTTTGTGTATTACTTGGGAGCAATGCTACTGAGGCTCATGGGCCTATTTTAATGTATCAGCAAGCAGCTGGTTTTCAGTTCTGCAGTGCAGAAATCCAGACAGCAATGGACTTAATGATAGTTTCTCACTAATTAGGAACAATTTAAAAAAACCTTATCAGCAAGATATGTAAAATTCAGCCGTTTGAGGGAAGGTTTTTTTTTATTTGGTGGGCACTTCTTTTTTTTTTTTTTTTAACCTTGTTTTGTTGTTGTTGGTTTGGTTTGGTTTGTGTGTTTGTTTTGCTCTGTTGTTTAATTTTTTTTTTATATATACCTCTGAAGTATATATGAAGTAAGGAACAGTAGAGATCTGTTTACTGGATGATGTATATCCCTTTTGTCTCATTGCACTTCACCATGGAGACATGTAGACTCTTCAGGCTGGAAATTTAGATCAGATTTTTGCTCTGATCCTTATATCCCAAACACAGACTGTGCATAGTTTTCTATTAAAGTGTCTTAACCAAATGCCTATAATTTTCAGTAGGTTTAAGCATGTGTTGAATATGTTGAATGTAATTGGTTTATAGGTGTATAAATTAAGTTTCATTAAATTCTGCTAGTTGCCTTAAACCTTGGATTATTAGACATTTTTCTTTTAGGAATTGACTCCTTTCCTGGATGGAAAAGATGCTCTGGACTGATATGGAATATTGAAGAGGAACAAATCATCTAACTATGCCACACACCTGAATAACCTGCAAATAATACTAGAAATAGATATGGTCCTGGATATCACATCTTGTGCTTGCCTTCAAGAAAGACTTTAAGGCCTGTTTGAGTTCTGTGGACTTGCAGCTCATTTCTGTAGTGGTTTATATTACGGAATAGGATTAAGAATAAGATCTTCCTTAAATGCAACTGAATGTGTGTGTTAGTCTCAGTTAACTTTTCCTGTCTTAAAATTGCATGCCTAGACTAAGGTTGTTACCTATGTTTCACAGATATCTACGAACTCATGGATCTCTGAGCATGTCTAGTGAATGGTCTAGTGAAAGGTGTCCCTGTCCACAGCAGGAAAGTTGGAGCTTGATGATCTTTCAGGTCCCTTCCAACCCAGGCAGTTCTCTAATTCTGTGACCTCTTATCTATGAAAGGATGAGAGGAATTTCAAAGCATGAACCAGGGTTCTACAAGAGAGGTAGGATGAATTGCTATGTACAAGCTCCATCTTCCAAAGCACCCTGATGAAATCCTTCTCCTGCTGCTCAGAGAGAGGAGCTGTTCCCCTGCTGCACCGTGGGTTCCCTTCTACAGGGGACAGTTCTCCATGGACTTCCCCAGTGTCAGTCCCATCCCTCGGGTAACAGCCCTTGCCAAGTGGCTGCGGCACAGGTCACTCTTCCACGGGGTGGAGCCCTCCAAGGACACATTGCTCCAGCGTGGGAACAGGGCCCCTCTTCCACAAGGTCACATCCTCCTCTCAGGCATCCACCTGCTGCAGCCTGGGTGTCCCCCATAGGCAGGTGGATCTCTGCATCCCCTGTGGACCCCCTTGGGCTGCAGGGGGACAGTTCCTTCACCATGGTCATCACCACAGGTGGCAGGGGAATCTCTCCTTCGGCACCCAGACCACCTCCTGTCCCTCCATCTCCACTGACCTTGGTGTCTGCAGACTCGCTCCTCTCACATGTTCTCACCCCACTCTTCTCTCACCACAATCACAGCAGTGCAATAACTTTTTTTTCTTCTTCAGTATGTTATCACAGAGACTCAGTTACCACAATTTCTAACTTGTCCCGCCTTGCCCAGGGGCATGTCTGTCTTTGGAGCTGGCTAGCATTGGCTTTCCCAGACATGGAGGAACTTTCTGGCAGCTCCTCACAGAAACCACCCTTGTAGCCCTCCCACTGCCAAAGCCAGGCCAAGCAAACCCAATAAAATGAATAGTGCCAGCCCTGGGGAAGCTTGGGGTACGTGATGGTCTTTTGGGACATCTATTGACAATTATTCATGTCTTTCTCAACAAACGAAGTGAACAACTAAGAATCTCTTCTGCAGCTCTCACAGAGGATGATTCACAGTATGCAGAGATGATTCACTTGAGCTGAGGACCTACACAGTACCAAGTAAGAGTTGCAAAAACAGGCTTGAAAAAGTTCATTGTGCTCAGCAGAAAAATGAATAGTGAGTCTTCTGTCTGCAGCTCTTGGGACACTTGTATTTCTGTGCCACAAATACCTTCATTAAAGATTAATCATATCTTGTAGCAAAACTACAGGTCTCTGGCTCTTATCACAGGAGAATTTCCCTGTGGCATTAAAGGAAATTGTGCTGTAAATGTATGCTTAATTTCTAGGAGATGTTTTTCAAGTATTTTCAGTTATTTTACATCTTGATATTTTCAGCTTAAAGCTGCTTTGTATGTTTTATGTATGAAATTTCTTATGCCTTTTAATATCTGGAAACAATAAAGTAATTTAGTATAAAGCAGCTTAATAAGAAGGAGAGTCTATACACACTGCAAATTATTTAACTCCACTTATACTCTTTTATTAACAACAATTACTTATATCCTCTCTGAACCTACTGAGGTCAGAGGGATGAATGTTGTTGCCTCTGGTGGACTGTGACTAAACAAATACAATATAATGCAGAAGAAGATACTGCTAAACATACCCCAATCTTTTGAATAATGTAAAAGGATTTCTCAGTAAAGAATTTCACAGAATGCAGTCTCTGAAAGAACCACTTGCACCTCCAAAATGTGAAGATGCTTTATTTGGATGTCACCCATGTTTGTAGCTTCCCATCTCCTTTAATCCTCTGTTTGGTAGTGTTGATTCTGCAGGTGTGCAGCTGCTCTAATTGTCCCAGTACTGCTCCCATTACTGCAGGAAATCCAGTGGTGACTGTGAGTGGTGAGAAAGAGATTACTGAAAAGTTTTGGAGGGTACATTTCTAAGTTAGACCAATTAATGTACCAACTCAATCTTACCACTCACGACGGTGTAGTCAGCTCTAGAAGATTATTTCAGCATGCACAAGATCTACAGGAAAGAAGAGGGTCTCCCAAAGAGCAGATATCTGTATCTCTGGAAGTTGCCTGCCTTTTCCCATTGGATGAGAATGGTCAGTGGCAACCATTGATATTGGGGGTCAAGTAAGACCTCAAAATAAAGATTATGAGTTGTTCCAAGAGCTGAGACTTAATCAGATAACTACTTTAATCTTGTTATTTCTGTATTTCAGGTGTCAGTAGTATTACTACCAAATGATTAAAAATACAGCCCAAGAACCTCTGTGGTTAAGTGCCCTGCTGCAAAAACCAACACATACTGAAAGGATGCAGCAAGCAACTCACCACCAAGAACTTGTATTGCAGTAAACTCCAAGCTGTCTTGATATACATGGGGTTAAATTAGACATATAGAGGTATCATTTTCTCTATATAATATTTTTCAAGATTACTACTATATGAGTAATGTTTACAGCAAGGCATTATCCCATTTGAACCTTCACTAATTTACAACTTGGGAGTCATTAAATATTTTAATGAGACATAACTACTATCTGCAGAATGGACACAGATGGCAAGGCTGTGAGAAGAAGAGGTGTGGAAGTAGTAGTACTGTGTAGCCATGGAAACAATACCTCCCTTTCTTCCTCCCTTCTCCCCTTTAGGTTCAGTAATGCTGCACATCATTAGGGTGTCTGCCTCTCTTGACAATGGCAACTTTGCAGTGTCAGTCAGTAAATCTCTGTATCCATTCATGCTGTCAGCACTAAGTGATAGAAAGCCTGGGGAAGATGTGAGATGCATACCAAACAGGCTTTGTCTCTGTGACAGTCTAGTCACGTATTCTTATGCAACTGTCAATTTTGAGGCTCAATTCAATAAGAAAGAACAAAACGGAACGGGCCTGGCTAGACACTGTTCTGTTAGTGTAATTTCTAAAGTTCATTTCAGTGCTCAAGTAAGTAAAAATGCTGAAAAATGAGACTTGACTGCTTGGGTACACAGGACAAATGGAATAAAGGTGTGGCTAAGGTGTGGTTAGAAAGAGTTTTGTTAATTCACTGCAGTCAGACCTTAGGGTTGGTGTTTAATTGTGCTAAACTGGATGGTGATATGCGTTTGAATTGGAAGAAAAAAGTAAAACCCTTGAATGTCAGTTATTCTCACACAGAGCTGTTCCCCTGTGTACCAAGAGCACTTATTTATCCCCAGCAAAAAGCCTTATAGTTATAAGAAGCCAAAGCAGAAAAAAAAAAAAAAAAACCTGTGTAAAAATAGAATAGAAATTCAGTCTAAATGCACTGAAAAAAATTTCAATATGAGTCCTACCCTCACCATTTCCCTCTCATTTTTAGCAGTAATTAAACCAATTCCAAATGCTGTATTTAACTCATTCGAGGTTAGAGATTTCATGAGGGGATGGAATGACATGAATTTATGGATCTGCCAAGTACAAGGAATAAAACCCATAATTTTAATGCAGATTTGAGTTTCTTAAATCTTTTAGCTCCACAGAAGTGTGAGGCACAAATGATGACATCATAAGAGGCAAGCACCAGAGTAATTACCAACTATTCTAAGAGAAGAATGGGAATGAAAATAACTTGGGGCTTAATTTGCACAGTCAAATGCAGAAATACATCCCCTGCATGGATTTCATGTACTACCTACAATATGCATTGGTGAAACATGATTTCTGCAGAACTTGTCTCTACATATTTCCCTCTGTGTAGGAAACAATGCTGTTGGGAATAGAGGTGCTCCTGTAGGGAGTGTTCCTCAGAGCCAGGAGGATGCTGATGAGACAATGTCTGAGTCACTGTCTGCTTCCTGATCGACTTCTGGGTCAGCACAAAGCCACACAACCTAACAACCCCAAAAGCACTGATTTATCCCAAACCATAAAACTAAATAAGGCACAGGACACTTTTCACAGATCAGACTACCCTGCTTTTCTGACCCAATGAGTCACAGGTCAACGTCTTATCTACACTGGCTGGACTTGATCATCCTGGAGGTGTTTTCCAACCTTAACAATTCTATGCCTCTGTGATCCTCTCCTGGCCAGCGGCCAATGAAAATGGAACACACTGTGTATCTTCAGCCATGATCCAGGAACAGATCCCACCAGACCATGACAGAAAGCAGCTCCACAGGTAGGGAGTGCAGGGTGGTGCTGGAATTGACATGTGTACTCATTGTATGATCATGGTATGATCACTGATCATGGTCAGGGTATGATCAGTGATGTGTGCCTGAGCTGTTCCTGCTGATGCTCCCTGAGAAAATTGGATTACAGAACAGGAGAGCAACTCACATGGAGCTGCACTTTGGGATATTTGCTCAAAAAGAATATATAACATTCAGTTCACAAAAAGAATATATAACATTCAGTCTCCCCATCTAGTCATGACTGTTGAGCACAGAGATTGGGTCAGAAAATGTGAACCACCAAACAAATTGTGAGGCTATCCTCCATACAAAAGGACATTTTTGTTCTCCTGGACTGAAAAAAAGCCCAGTCAGCCTATAGCTTAATACATGTCCATTTTTCTTAGCATATTTACACCTTAGTATATTAAAACAGAAGAGAAAAAAATGCAGAATTTAGGAATTTTTGGCTGTTACGTGCTTAGTTTACATGAGCACACAGGCTTCCAGCTTATTTTAATTCTTTAAATACTTTGATTGGTTGTCTTTGGGCATCACATTTATCCCTGCTGTGCTCGTGCCAATTGCAATGGACTTTTTATATTTAGAATACCCTATGTTCACACCTGTTTTTAATTCAAGATATGCTGCACTTAGCTATCGAAACATAATTTAACTAGTAAATGGTTTTGACAATTGGAATTCAAAATCTAGGGCTACACTTTGATTTTCTCAATTGTAACTCCTCTTTTGTATGTCAGAGTTTGGGAGCTCTCTCCTGTCTGACTATTTTCATGTCTGGTCGAACTTTGAGAACTGACAAACAGTAGGACATATGAATGGCTGGCCAAGCTGCAATCTAGAAGAACCGGATTAGAATCCAGATCTCTCTTTTTATAAAAAAATATGAAATATTGAGACTTTTTCAAAAACTAAATGTTGTCTAATTGAAAACGAAACCCCTTGTCATCTAAATAACAAGATATTGTTTTCATTCTAGTTTTTCAGTCAAATATTATGTGTTGGGGTTGTTTGTCTGGTGTTTTTGGTTGGTTGGTTGGTTGGTTGGTTGGTTGGTCAGTTGGTTGGTTTGGTGCTTTTATTTGTTTGTTTGGGGCTTTTTCGCTTTTTTTTGTTTCCTGGGAGAAGAAGCTGACCTCACCTGGTTGAAACCTCCTTTCAGGTAGTTGTAGAGAGCAATCAGGGTGCCCCTGAGCTTCATTTTCTCCAAACTAAACAACCCCAACCTCAACTCCTTCAACTGCTCCTCATACGACTTACTCTCCACATCCTTCTCCAGGTTAGCTTTGGACAAAAAGCCCAACCCAACCAACCCTAAAGAATTAATTTGCAAATGAATATTTTTGATTGTAAACACTTCCAGTGAAGGTTCAGAAATTTTTCCCATCAAAAATTAAAGTTGTAATCTGAACACGCTGACAAGGCAGTCACCATGCCAGGAAGGAAGGACAGCCTTGTTATTAAAGCATTGGACCTTAGAGAAATGGGTACAACTCTTGCATATCTTGGTGTCTTTCTACTTAATTTGTTTATTTTAAGGAAGATTACACAGACTGGGATTATGCAGATAACAAGGCAAAATCTACTGGGGAGCCAGGCATGCCAACAGCTTTCGAGTATGTAGAAACTACCAACAAAGATGAGGTGAATAATTTGTTTTCCATGTGCACGATGACAATGATGGATTTGAATTTTGCAGCGACTTGGTTTACAGGTAACAAAAATAGGGGCAATAACAGAAAGCAGGAATGAAACAAGCTCATGGAAAACTGTGGATTTGTCAGGAATATACTGAATATATTTTGCCAGAAATTACCTAGATATAGTTGATCCTACTCTAAAAGAAAGAATGGCTTAGATGATGTTTTGAGTGATCCCAGAATCATCTCTGGCTATGCCTACAGTAGGAATTGCTTTGGTAGAGTAGCAGAAGATCAGAAGAGTGAGGCAACAGGAGACACCTACAGTAAATATAGCATGCAGGATTCAATTCAGGATTAATTTAATCAGAACCAAACATACTCACAAACGTGTGGATGAGAACTGACTTAATATACCAACCACTAGTTCAAATCCTTACGTTTTCTCTGGGATTTAGACCTTATTTGATGTGTAACTGAAGTAAAGTCTGTGTTATAGTAGCCTTCAAAAGCAACCTAGTCTGAACATATGAAAACTGCTATGTTAACTGAATTAATATGAAATAAAGGTTTGGCTTCCTGACCTTGCTATTATTCCAAACCAAATGCTAATGTGCTTGCAGACTGTTATCTGGAAGGAGATTATCTGGACTGTACATTAGCCAGGAGTTGCCTTCACTCAATACCCTGGATAAGGCACAGTGCCAGAGATGGAGTTGCACTGCATACACTGCTCACATCATGGCTGGCTGTGCATAGTGATGATAAAAACTCTTCTACAAAACCTCTTTGTATATTTTTTTTCAAGGTTGAATATGCTAAAAATGCTTATAGCACAATATGCATATGAATTAACTATAATTTTTCTTTTGAGGTTTTATTTCTGAGGGCTAGCTACATCTGCTGTCTCTTCGCTCTGTATTCAATATTGAGAATATAAACTCTTCGGATTTTATTTTTTTGTTTATGAAAGCATATGATAGCCATAGAATCATTGAATTGCTAAGGCTGGAAAAAAGTCACCAAGATCATCAAATCTAATGCCCACTAAATTGTATTGTGTAACGACCCATCTACTTATTTTTTGAACATTTCCAGGAATGGCTACTCCACTACTTTTCTGGGTAGCCTGTTCCAATGCTTAATCCCTCTCTCAGTGAAGAAATTCTTCTTTATATCCAACATAAACTTCTCCTGGTCCAGCTTGTGGTCACTTCCTCTCATCCTGTCACCTGTTACTTGGGAGAGCAGACTGACCCTCACCTGGTCATAACCTGCTCTCAGGCAGATGTAGACAGCGACAAGGTCCCTGCTGAGCCTCCTTCACTCCAGGCTAAACACCCCCAGCTCCCTCAGCTGATCCTCATCAGACTTGCACCCCAGACACTTCCCCAGCTCCATTGCCTTCTCTGGACACACTCCAGCCCCTCAATGGCCTTCCTGGTGTGAGGGGTCCAGAACTCGACACAGCACATGAGGTGCAGCCTCCATATTCCCCACGGAGAACTTGACTGGTATTTTCGGGTGCACATGTGTATGTGATAGACACTAACACACGATCACTTTACATGCATCTTACCTAACTCCCACCCTACAAAACACAGCCATCTATAATTAAATTAGTCCTATGAATAATATTTTTAATCACTTGAAACCAATGTCTCAAGGGCCTAGAATCATAGAATCATTTCGTTTGGAAAAGACCTTAAACATCATCAAGTTCAACCATTAACCTAGGACTGCATGATTCTTTATCATGTTCACTTTATTTTGTTGAATGTCAAAAATATCCTTCCTTATGGTGATAGCTGCTCAATATATTTTGGTCTACACTTTTAATTGAAATTTATTGTTATGTGAATCTCAATATTAGACATGTAAGGTTTTAGCATCCAAACACTGTTAATGTATGTAGTTCAGTATTGACTTCTGGCTGACAAGAAGGATATTCTGAATGCTAGCCAGAGCCTAAAGCACTGTGACATTAAAGCCATTAAAGAACAAGTGCCTGAAGAGACAGGTGTGTTAGGTCCCAAGCTTAAGATGAGACATCACCATCTTCCCAGTTACCTCTGATTTGTGGGAACAGTGTGTTCAGATCTACCCCAGTTGTCAGGTCGCTCAGGTTTTCTGCTCAGTGCTCAAATCTGTGAATTTTTAGCAAAGAATATTTCCTCCCTGAGTAACCTGAAGGGCATGATTAGAGACAGTTTGGGCTGAGTTGAGATTTGAGGAGAAGGAAGAAGTAAAGCATTCTATGAGCTGAGTTACTGTAGCCAGTAAATGCCTTTGGCAGGACATCTGGACAAATCTTCCAGAGATGTGATGGGACCAGCACAGGGAAGGGAGCATCAGGCAACCTCCATGTGTAGAAAACGTTCAGGTTCTATCATTTTCTCTTTTAAACATTAGTAATGTAGATTTTCTTTGAGACACAGCTCAATCCCTACTATCTCTGTTGGTCAATTACTCTTAATTTGATTTCAGATATGTTCAGATGAGAAATGAAATTAAGTCTTTCAGGGGAGCTAAGAAAAGGCACTAATTTGTCAACTTTACTAGTTTATTCCAATTAGATAAAGAAATATCATCATTATAGAGGAAAAAAGAGACAAAGAACCATTTTGGTGTTTGGAAGATGAAGCCTAGGAATATACCCATAAAACCATTGTAAACAGCCCTCAACACAGTGTAACAGATACTAACAGCTAACACAGTTTAATTCCAATAGACTCTGAAGTAAACCTTGGTGGGAATCAAAATCTTGGGTAGGCTACAACAAATGAAGTCTTGAACACATCATCCTCCAATGGCAACTCCAAGGACCTCTTGTGTTCCCTTAAAATTAAAAGCATCCTATTACTTATGTCTAATACTGTTTGTGTGTACATTGCTAATCATTTGTCAAATTGCAAGTTTTTCTGTGTTTTTATGTAGGAGTTGTTATCTGTGAAAACATGCCAGCAATTCAATAAAAATAATAATGAAAAACCTAGGAATTTTTTACCTGTATCTTCAGTATTCTAAATAAAACGTTTAATAATATAACATTCTATATTAACATGATGTAAACAGCAGATTTGTGATACAAAAAATGGGGTAAAACCTTTTGGGTCTATATCAAAATAAAATTTCAAGAAACTACTTGAAATGAAATGTTTTAATACATATAAACTTTTCTGGAATATAATGTTTCACTAAGAAGTTCTGGTGTTTCTGTTTTTCTTCATTAGCCAAAAGAAACAACTATTTCAGATCTGAGAATATCCCTGGGGATATGCTTTACATTTGGAGAACTCTAATTCAGTGTTAGCTTTTAGAGATCAGAGATAAATTTTGGTTTCTGCATATAATAATAGTAAATATTAAGTTAAAGGGACATATAGTATTTTGAAAGTTTCAATTCTCCCATATTTTATATTTCATACGAGATGTGCCCATAAATTTATTTCCTAAAATTTTCCAAAATTTGGAGCTGATAAGTAAGGTCACAAATGTATAGTAAATCCATCTAGAAATTTTCCCTGCATAGGAAAGTTATTTTGTACATAGTTTTGATACATTTAAATGCCCAGAATAAAACAACAGAGGGGTAAGAATCACCACATGAAGAAGTAGAAATGGTTTTGCAGAATCATAGTAGTTCCTTGAGACTTGTCCATGACAGAACTCTGTCCCATCTCTGTTTTGTCACTTTAAACTCTCACTTTTCTCTATACCAATATTTTCTTTGAGAAAAGTGAGATGGGAAAATGTGATAGATTCTGAGGAGCAAATATGATTTGTTCTGATCTGCACCTGCCAACCCACAGATTACAGCAGGATACGAAGTTCTCATAGTACCTGATGCTTGATCATTCCACTGATTCTTGATTCTGCACAATCCATGAACCCATCACCTGGACTACACTGTGTGTTTATCCTTTGTTATCTAACTCCAGAACTTTTTCACAGTATTAGGAAAAAAATTTCTAAGTACAAAGCAGTTCATGCCAATGTCTATCTGGTGGGGACCTTCTAAGGTAATGAGAAACTTGGAAAAACAGTTTTTTTGCAGGGTGATGTAGTGATAACAACATGAAATTAAAAGCTGTAAGGGAAAAAATGGCTTGAAAGGTTCTGGCTACTGGAGACTGCCTTCCAGTGCAGATGGAAACAACACCTCAGAAGAGTTCCAATTAGTGGTAACCAGGAATGGAGGGATGGGGTGGGAGAGGGAGGTACNGAAGGAAGGAAGGAAGGGAGGGTTTCAGAGAAAATTCTACACTGCATTTGTAGACTTATGATAATGCAAACAAGGGATATCAGCTAATTGTGAGATCAGCATACAATTGTCCTCTTGTAAGAGAGCTGGAAAGGACACACTTCAGACCTGGCATCAGTTTGCAGAGGTCATGGAACACCACTCAGCCAGCCTGCTCTAAGCTCTTCTGCTTTGCCACCTGTCTCACTTCTCAGGATGTTTCTGTCTGCACAGAACAGGAGAGAACCTGCTGTTGATAAGACAGCCTTGTAGTTACACTGGATTTATACAATAACCAACGGTGGACACCACATTTCCAGCTCTCCATGAAAATGTGGCCAGAGGTATCATTGTCATTTCATGGTTCTCTGTTCTAGGGCTGAGAGGTACATGAACATTTCACTTATCAATATAAATTAATAGGATTAGATGGGTGAGTCAAACAAAAATGTCACAAATCTGTATGCTGCTAAATGACATTGTAATTCATCAAATCAAGGGCCAATGGAAAATAACTAGCCTTTGAGTTACAGCTTACTGTATCTCTGCCAAAGGTGAGACTGTCTCCCAAGGCTTCTGAGAGCTTAAACATACAGATTTGTAGTTAAGTCAGCACCTTCTCTGATACTATTGATTAGTGGGCTGTACAAACTGTGGTTATCCTCCCATCCAAACAAAACATTAGGCATTTAAAAATCAATGCAGAATGCACACTGTTGCTTTCCTGAATGCTGCTTGATTTCTCCTCCGTCTGACAGCAAAGGCATTGAGTGAGCACCAGCACAGGGCTCATGCACAGCCAGCCCAGGGTGTCTCTCAAGTGTGTGCTGCTCTCAGTGCTGTACTGCAGACAGCCAGAACAAGGAGCAGAGCTGTTTATGCAGCATTGTGTCTGAAACTAAACTCTTCTCCTGCAGGGCTCCTGACATGCTCACAAGAGGTTGTGTAACCATCTGGCAGCTGAGGGGCTGATACTCAAGCAAAGGGTCAGGAAACAAGCAAGGTTAGTGAGTGGGAATCTACTGGCCTGCTCATATTTCAATAAAATGAGGATGACTAATTAATAATTATCATGAGGCAGAAGTGGTTATGGCGTAGAAAAAAGTTATGGCTTTCCAAAGGCAGACCTACTCTTCCTCAATCCATGAGAATTCTGCAATGGGTTTTAAGACCTTGGGATCTTTGATCTCGAGCTGACTGCAGGATGCAGCCCTGCACTCACTGGTTACCCTTAGATGTAATGCTCAGGATTTTAGTTTTTCACAAGCAGCAAGTACATAAATGAACAGGCCCCCTAAGATTTCTGGAAGAGTTAAAAATATTGTCCTTCACAGAAATCCAAGTGCAGGATGTATTAAGTGGAGGATAACAGGTTTCTGTTGTGTTGGTGTAATTCCAGAGGGATTAAATTGAATTCAATAGAGGCACAAAAAATTTATGCTGGTGACAAATAAGAGAAAAATTGTGTACTAGTAGCTACAGTAGTAGAAAAGATGACTTTATTTGTCTCCGGTTTGAATGCAAGTAATTTTTAGTATTTGTTGGCTAGTTTTTCAATGTCCCTTTGGAATAACAAAAAATAGCATTTGTGAAACAGGAGCTTCTGGCAAACAATGCATAATCTTGTAAAAGAGGGTGAAAAATAACACTGAGAATGCTACACTCCCAGTGGTGTGTGGGTTAAATATAACCAGTGGAAAACTGATCAGAAAGTGTTTTTGGCAAGGTGGATGATCAGTCAAAGTCACTGCATTGCTATGCTGAAAGAGATTTCTTTTTTGCTTTTTCTAACATTTGGAAATAATTGAGAAACAAAGAAATGATAAATTGAAAACAACATAGAGGGTTTTTTTAATTAATCACAATTAGGAACAAATATGAGCAGCCTGGTTTTCTGAATCATCTTTTATATGTTACAAACCACAAAACAAAAGGTATTTCAGCCCAGAGGGAAAGTTCCTGAGCTAGCCAATATAAGCTACAGTTCCTTGATTCATCTTGATTTTCTATTATTTTTCTTTCATTTTTGTTACTTCTAATTCAGATATCATACTTGTTTACCTAATTTTGCCTGACTGAAAAACAATTAAATATCCTGTTTGCTTCAGGCTGATGCTCTGTTCACCTTCTCCTGAAATATTGTCCAATGATTTCCTAAGGAACTCATCCAATCCAGAGAAGCTGTTACCATCCTCTCCATCCCTGCTGTGTGTGTTATGCTGGCTCCTGAAAAGTGTTGTATCCACTGGGTTCTTACTGCTTTTCTCCAATGCCAGGAATCAAACTGAGTTGTGATATTTGTTGTTTTCAAACTGACAGGGAATCTATTTATTTTTCATCCTAAAAATCTTAACTGTAAATCTACAGCTATTTCATAACAACCATAACATCAGACAGTCTCTTTTTGAGCATCACTTGCTAATTTTTCTGGTAAAGAAGTTCTAAGTTTGCTGTTGTGGTTGTTGAGTTTTTTATTTGTTTTTTAGTTGGATATTCTGTGTGTTTAACTGTTTTTAAGTTCTCTTTGTAAATCTCAGTTACAACGTTTCTATGAAGAGGTATGGGCTCACACATAACTGGAGAATTCTAGTTAAAAGAAAAAGGCATTATCAGCCTAAATGAGACACTTTTATGCTTATTTCTTTGTTGCATGCTCTTTCCTCTAGTGATTGTAATTTCACCTATTTTTCAAGAGTCAGTTACTTGTTACGTTGCTAACAATCAAGGACTCAGTAAATCCTACCAAACTGCAAAATCTATACTGTAATCATTTCAATAAAAGGCCTTTTGTGGCATTTTCTATTTTGTTTCTTTTTAACCTTTGGGGGGGAAGAATGAACCCCTTTCTCACAACTGTCATATTCACTTGTAGGCAACCAGTGTTCAAATGTCTCTAATACAATTTCTAAACCATGTCCTGAATTAACAAAAATAAATATAAAGCAATTCAATATTTAAGGAAGACTTTTTCTCTCTTTTTACTATTTAGAGTTATGGAATGAAGTGCAAATTCAAATTTGACTGCTTCTTCACATCTTCAAAGAAGTGAATTACTGCATTATTTTCTTGATTGTACCATCACGTCTTATTTTTCTCTTAGTACCATGTGCTCTTCAGAAACCGTTCAGAATATGGTCAGTCTTCTTCTGGGCAGTAACCCTTAGTTTTCACACAATGTGAATTTCTGCACATCCTAATAGCTTCATGCTACAGACCAGTAAAGTCAGCCTCCCAAAAAAAACACTTTCCTAACTCCAAGCATTTCTAAAAAAACCTTCAGGAACTGTGAGAAACAAAAAGAACATGGATGATACTGATCTGAGAGGACTTAGTCCAGGCCCAGGCACCTTTCCAGGATGCAGAGCTTTGTCAGCAATCCTCACCACCAGAGAACTGTTACTCTTATTTTGTCCAATAGCAGCTGATGCTGGAAAACTGACTGCCATGGCACAGTATTTAACCCAAAAGACTGGCTGCGTAATGCCCACAGTAACCTCCAAAATAACTATGCTATTCATGGGTTCTGACAGAAAGTGAAAACACTATTGAAAACTATGTGAAGATGTGCTAAAAGACATTGTAAGTTCTTCACATGAGTGACAGATTTAGGCCAAAATAATATTTTGGAGCACGAAGTCCTTGATGAGTGTGAAAACTCCTAATAATGAAGCAGATTCATGGATTTAAAGGTTTTCCTAGCCATACTCAGCAAGCAATCCACAGTATTTTTATAGTATTTTCTCCCACCAGCATTTTTTCATTCTGTTTTTCTGTATTTTGTTTCAATCTCATAGAATCATAGAACAGTTTGAATTGGAAGAGACCTTAAAGATCATCTATTCCAACCCCCTGCCATGGGCAGGGATGTCTTGAACTACACCAGGTTGCTCAGAGCCCCATCCAGCCTGGCCTTGAACAGTTCCAGGGATGGGGCATCCACAATTTCTCTGGAAAACCTGTTCAATTGTCTCACCATTCTGACTGTAAATAATTTCTTCCTATCACTCCATGCCCTTATAAAAGACCGTTTCTGGCTGTCTTGTAACTCTCTGGGTACTGGAAGGTGTTCTAAGCTCTCCCTGGATCTTCTCTTCTCCAGGCTGAACAGCCCCAGCTCTTTCAGCCTGCCTTCACGGGAAATCTGCACCAGCAGATCTGATCATCATCAGCCTCCACCAGACTCGTTTCAACAAGTTCATGTATTTCTTATGTTGGGGGCTGCAGACCTGGACACAGCACTCCAGAAGGCGGCTCTTGAAAAGACAGTAGAGGCTGTTATTATCTTCATGGTATTTGAGCACTCCCTACACATTATGAGAAGTGGAACTGGCATTCTTTCATGCATTTTAATTCTTCTGATTCTGTTGTTAACCTATGACTTTTAGAAACACAAAAATGTTGCCTTGGGATGCATTATTTGGAATTGCATCATTTCATTTAACATAGGCAACAGTGAGGTTTAATCTGTGGGAAATAATTTTAAGGTCTGGGGTCAGTGTCAAACAAATTTCTTATGCAGGGTCAGATTGTGGTTCAGAAATAAGAACTCAAAACATTGATCATTATTGCCAAGGGTTCCAGAATATAAAAGTATCATGTATTTTCTGCCCTTTACAGTTTATTACATTTTTAAGCTGCTTTGGGATTTTTTAATAGTCGGTGTTTAGAATTAACTGTGATAGAATACAAATGGAAAGGGGGCTTGTTAAATGCCCAGCATTGTAAAATATTTATTCATAAGCTGGAGATTCTCCTGAGGTATCGTACTCAAATTTCTGCTATTACTAGACCTGCCAGAATTACAAAGTGATACTTTTTGCTAATAATTATGTTATTTACAGGTTTTGAATGTGAGATTCCTTCTGGTTTTATTTTTTTACATTATTCTCAAGCTCATAGATGAACAAAAACACCATATATGTTAAAAGGGAGACCCTGTTCAATTAAATCAATCTCCATTAATTTCTGATTTAGCAAATTCCAAGTGCTTTGATGACATTTCACCTAAAGAATCAAATAAAAAAGGACATGGAGATTTCCCCCAGTACAGTAGAAATTACTTTTCCTTTCTCTGTCTTACCAATATTAGAGAGAAATATTTGGCAAAGTCATATTTTAAATGAGCTATTTCACATCAACAGTTGTCAACATTTTAGAGGCAGGTGAATAAAACTGTTTGGAATTCAAACAGTTCTGAATTCTAAAGATGTCTACCTGAGCAGAGAGCTGAGCTGAATTTCTGTATACCTAAAAGCAGTAACAGAGCAGTCTCATTCCTATCTTGTCATGTATTTAGAGCAGTCCTATGAGACATACAGGTTTAATCTTGGAGACCAAATGTGATTAACCATGGTACATTTATGCTTACAAATGTACTAACATTTGTGCTACAGAACTTTTTTTACATGCTGCTGCTGAACTGAGTATGAATTGAAATTCACGAACATGGAGACCCTTCACAGATTTTTTATGGCATTTAACTTATTACATTTCAGCTAATCAGTATTTTCCATACCATTTAAATTACCATAAAAATTGTTTTTCATTCATTCATTTATTAGGAAAATGCCTTCTGAATGTTGGACCGACCAAAACCCATATCCTTATTTATGTAGTGTACATACTCGCATTGTCTAGTCTATTTTGCAAACAGACTACCATTCCATTAGCTTGTATTAAAATAAAGTTTGAAAAGATAATTTCTATCTCAAAGAGAAGACAACTGGAAGTACCAACACACAGTACTTGAAATCTAATGGATTTTGTAAGAAATCTTTAACCTCAGGATTTGAGTTGTATGATTTCTAAATTTTGGATGTGGAAGGATGGCTGGGAGTAAAATAAGAGGAAACTGAGAAGTTATATTCACATCATAATAGAACTTCAAATGGTACAGAAATTATGTATCATTATCAGAAATTATGTTGTTAGTCCCTCGATGGAATGTGGTCATCACACTGGAAACCTATTCCAGGATGATTCCCCACACCCAAAATCTGCAGCCACAGCACCTGCTGAAGGGGATGGAACAGAGAGTGGAGCAGAGTAGAGACACCACGACCAGGCTCTGCTGAAATCCTCACAGGGAGGGGAATTCAATGGTACTTTGCAGCTGAAAAACCACACAGCACCTGTCAGCCAGGGGACAGAGAAGGAGATGTCCTGCTGCTGAGCCAACAGCTGGGGTGAAATCGCTCTCCTCAAACGGGCTTGGCTCATTATAACCTAATTGTAATATTAACACACACCTCCAACCCAAAGGTACCACCTCCAAGGCACAGCCACTCCTCACTGGGCTGTGCTCTAGGTTTTATTGACTGTATCTTTCAAAGCCAAGCAAGAGAATCTTACACCAATCCTTAACAAAAGTAGGTATTACTAGAGTCACACAAGCTCCACCTAAACACAAAGAAATAGTAAAAATGTAAGTAGAGAATTGCGAGAATTCAGGGAAGGCTCCATTGTCACTGCTGGGATCAAAGTGCTGAACCTGTCTTCTCCCATGTAGAGACACCTATTGAGTATGAGCCATACTCTGTGTGTTCTTAATGCTGTTATTGGGGATTATCAGGATATTAATATTATGACTGAGAGACGTTTTAAAGATGGTTTGTTGCTTTATTACATTATCAGTCTCATAGGAGGGTGAGGCATTAAAGGTGTTAGATCCAATGCCAGAACATCAGAAGCTGCTTAATTCTTAGTTACAATTCTTTATGTTAATTTTTTTGGCCAATTAAATACTTCTACAAAGTTTGCTAGTGTCTTTTTACACCAATCATTTATTGCTTTGCTTTTCGTGGCTTTACAACGTGTCATTTTTAAACAATCATATACTTACATTGATACATCTGAAACTTCTAGCTAACTTTATAACAGGTTCTATTGCTAGACTTCAAAATCTTTTACTGTCTTACTTAACATATTGCTTTGCTTACATAATACATATTTCTGTTAGCTTAAAACATATTTCTACTTAAACTATAAACTCATATTCTTGTTTTATGTCTATTTCACTTTCTCTAATTTTTCAAACCTTCTCCAAGGTCTTAGGTCAAACAGTGCATCCATCTCTATCTCTGTGCCTGCATTTCCCACAGGGGATTACACCTTGTCTGTGTGTTGCTTTGAATATGTTTTTCCAGTCAGATAGTGTCACTGACAGTCCTTGATCATTAACCTATCACAATTTTATATTAATTTTATAGAGCTATCCAACCAGCTGCCTTCTGTCTCTTGAGACATGTTTTTCTGTACGTCCATTATAACCTTTTCCTAATAAAATGGGGAATAGAGGATGTCTGAACAATGAAGAAAATGAGCTCCAAAGGTACTACCTTTTCTCATCACACCAAAGGATCCCTAATGCAGAATGCAAGTCTTGGTCCATTAAGTGTCACTGCCACCAGGACCCCTTGCAGGGCAAGCTGCTACAGAATGCAGATGAAATGTTTCAGTGATTATTCTAGATTTTCTCACTCTAGACAAATTTGCATTATCTGACAAAGGACTTTGTTAAGAATTCTATCATCAACTGAAGTACTAGAATTTTTTTTAAATGTTTCTGTATTTTACCAGCTGTATTTGAATAAAGAGGATTTTCCCCTGGGATTCTTGGATGTAGCAAATACCAGTCTCCATGCATTCTGGAGAGGTTTTGTCCAAGTTCGCAGGTGCCAGGTTTACCCAGACATTTTTGACATCAAAACCATACTTAAAACAACTTAAATTTTCACTTGTTGACAAGTTCCAAATTCTGAAGTACCACAAGACTCTCAGACAAAGCAGAAAACCTTGTGAAAATATGGGAATGCGTGACTACAGTGACACTGAAATATTAGTGTCATTACAGTCAGTGTACTGTGCGTTGCCTCTCAAACAGATTTTATAAAATGTGAGAGAATTTAATGTTCTTGTTTAGATGACCTTGGAAAAGGTGTTTCTGAACCTTTACTGAATACACATACTAGTCTGCAACTTCTAAAGTGAATAGATAAACTAGGTCCAGAAATATCAGTACTACATGGTCAATTTTTGGGAATTGTAATTTTTTTTTCTTTAAGGACAAAAAGGAGGATTTTAAAACAAAAATTAAGTAATTTTTATTACTTTAAAAGAAAGTACTCTAAGTACTTTTTTTTTTTTGCATTTTTTTTAAGTTCATGAATAAAGGAATTCTGGAAATCTTGCTTCTTGTAGACTTGACAGCACGAAAAGGATATGCAAAATTTATAATAAAAAATAAGTATTATCGATTTCAGGCCAGTTAGACCTTGAAGAGGAAGAAAGAAAAGGAAACCCACTTATTTTACAGCTCAATAAATTTTTTGTCTTGAATAAAAAATGTTGCCCTTGTTCCTTATATCAATTATTTTAGTTTTTCAGGTCAGTTTATATGTAAATATTTATATATTAT